>JUFY01013589.1:2892-19089 GCA_001855655.1 Leptopilina clavipes
AATTTAATTAACTATTAAAATTGAATATTTAAATTAAATATTCAATATTTAATTGAATATTAAATGTGAGTGAAAAAAATAAGAACAGAATAATTTGCTTTAAAAAAATGGAATTCCTCCTATTTTTAATTTCTTTTGCATTTTTACTCTCTGAGAGTTCTTTCTCTCTCTCTTTCTCTCTCCCTGAGTTCGGTTTTTTATTCTCCATGTCTCTGCTGTCTTTCTCCGTTCTTCGCGAGACTTTTGCGATGTTCGTGGGCAACTTGAAGGAAACGCGAAGCCAGACCGCGGATCGACCTAATGAGGATAATTCCTGCATTGATTGGGCGCCGTCGAACGTAATGGTAGAAGCTATTGCTCCGATTGTCTCTCTCTCTCTCTCTCTCATGCTATATATTCGTCAGGCAAACTCAAATGCCTAGTCGATAAATCATTCTTAATTAAACGATAGATATTTAATTAGGAAACTAGGAATTGAGTAGTTAGTTATGAGGCATTTAACTGCGACGTCAATGTCGTCGTTTTGGCATCCGTTGACGTTGATAGTTGACCCTGTTATCGCATAAAGTGGGCAATATAAACGGATATCTCCTCACGATTATCTGAATTCTGTCGCTTGAATTCTCATCTCCTTATATCCCAAAATCAGACGCTACAAAACACTTTTGATTTCACAATAATCTTCTCAGCTATTAAAATAATATACTCTTATTTTTAATACCAAATTGGATTCAAATAAACTAAAAAATAAAAAATATTTTCTTCTAAATCATACAGAAAAACCTTAACAGAAAAAATTTTTTTTATCCTTATTTAAAGATAATAATTTTTTCTACAGTTAAAAATTGCAAATTTGTAATTTTTTTTACAGTTAAAAATTGCAAATTTGTTATTTTTTCTACAGTTAAAATTGCAAATTTTGTAATTTTTTCTACAGTTAAAAATTGCAAATTTGTAATTTTTTCTACAGTAAAAAATTGCAAATTTGTAATTTTTTCTACAGTAAAAAATTCGCAAATTTTGTAATTTTTTCTACAGTGATAGAAAACAGAAATGAAATTTCTCGAGAATGATATTTTTGATCTTGGAAGAGAAGAAATCGAATTGAATGACAATGCTTACAGTATATAGACGTAACACGTGGTTCGAACATCGAAGGGTGTCGTAACTTTTCCGAGAAGGATCGAGAATGTTCACACATTAGACTCAGATGTGCCACGTGACTTTCGTGAATGTTACATATAAAACTATAAAAGGCAGTGGAACCGGATGCATAAAACACTTACCGGCTAATTTTCCGGTCGATGTGAATGTTTACGATTTAGAGACAAATTTTAGCGCCCGTTAACAAATGTGTTGCCTAATGAGAAAATCGGGTGAAAACTTTATATATTATGTCAACAGACACACGCCAGGCGCCTAAAGTCACATGATCTGCTTCTCGTCCTTGTCAATATTATTAACTTCTTCCACTTTCCCATATATTATGTTTCTCCTTGCCTCTGGTTTTTCGCTTCACGCGATGAATAACTTGTTGACATTTTTCTTCCCCTATTATAAGATCTTTTCGATGTTACACGTCTTTTCCTCAATTCACAGATGGATTAATTTTAGTATTTTAATACTTAAACACAACTGTGCACTTTTCGATGAGACTTTTCTTGGAATGTCACACGCAATTGTATTACTATATAGTCTGAAATCTGTTTAGTTTCCTTCTGGAGTTAAAGAATTACTTAAGAGTCTTAGGTGTTAGTATTTTTTTTTTCACGTCAAATGGACAGAAAAGTCGTCTGTCTATTCGTGGATTAGTTTGCGAGAGACAAATCGCCAATTCTGGAAGTGAAATTAACAATTAACATTTCTTGAATATTTTCCTAAGGGAGTTTTTGTATGTTTTGTAATTTATATTTTTAATTTTTTGTCTTTATATGATCCATAGGTATTTTTAACGTTCAAATGATAATGATTTACTTTTATAATAAAATTACTAATAACTACAATGAAAAGTAAAAAGTTGAATTAAATTTTGACTTTAGGAATTTATCGAGCTTTCACTGTACTTCCCTAATTTACTAAAATATTATTCACTATTTACTGTTATTTGTTTACAAAATAAAAATTTTTAATGTCAAATTTAATTCAGCTTTTTACTTTTTTTATTGTTAAAGCAATATTATTAAATTAAAATTAATTTAATAGATAAAAATAAATGAAAATAATGAATTAAATAAATTAAATTAAATTTCCAGAAGAAATGAAATTTTTTTAGAAACTTAGGGACTTATTTTTTTTATGTTTGTAAATTTTTCACTAAGAGAGCAAATTTATTATTTTTTTCCTTTTTTTACTGAAAAAGAAACGTTAGATTCGAGATTCGTACGAGATCGAATTGTCGACAATGTCGGATCGAGGTCACTCCAACATTCAATTAACTGACCAGTTTTACGGTGGCTATAAATACGTTCGCGCCTCACCCCCTGTCCACTTGGTGGATCAGGAGAAATTACGATCAAGTAGCTCGCAACTTTTGTTTCGCAACTTAAACGTTCGTAAGCAATTTGCAGTTTTTAAACTCGATCGAAAAAATACCGATTAGGAGAAAATTAAAGCAAAATCAATAAAAAAAAAGACAAAAAGGAAAAATTCTAAAAAATAAAACTAAACGTGGAAATTATAATTTTAGAAAAAAAAATTAAAAAGCAGATAAAAAATGTTGGGAGAAATTCATTATTGTGAATATTTGAAAAAAAAAATGTAAAAAAAAAATAATGTTCGATTTATAAGTATTGTGATCGGATGCTATAAAGAGTTTTTCTTTTTTTTAATATCCCATAAGAATATCACGAATAAAATTTTCGACTTATAGGTGCGGGTTATCGTCATAGTGTCGCGTCTACTACACCTTCGGCTAAACGATATTTTACCCGACGTATTACATTTATTTAATATTATTTACGGCAGGTTTTACGACGCCAATGATACGTATACGAAGTCTATCCAATATCAAATATAACGTCGTATCCGGAGGAAAGCGCGGGAGAGGTTGGCAGAGGCAATAAATGTACGGCAAACGGCGTTTCCGATATAGACACCCACCCCCCTCCCCCTTCTATACACACCAATATAATACTCAGGTATACACCCATCCCAGTGAATATAAGCACCTATCGATACCTCAGATATCGTCCTGTGTATGTGTCCCATTCGGGAAAAGTTCCCCTCCAAAAATGCGCGGGAAAAAATAATCAATAACAATTAATAAGAGAAAAATGTTATTAACAAACAATTATTATTGTTTATTTTGATTAAGAAATAAATAATTTTTATTTACATCAAATAAGAATCAATATTTTCTGTATTCGAATCAAATAGAATTTAATTGACTCAAATGAAGATTATTTGAATAAAAAATATTTATTCGATAATAGTCGATTAATTCGTTACTTGAATCAATTGATTTTTTTTTTTTTTTGGGGTGAAATTGTGTTTTGGTTTTGTTAATAGAAACTTTAATTTCAATTTCGAATTTGTTAATCGAAACTTTAGTTTCAATGTCGAATTTTGAATTTCGAATTTGTTAATCGAAACTTTACTTTCAATTTCGAATTTTGAATTTGTTAATCGAAACTTTTGTTTCAATATCGAATTTTGAATTTCGAATTTGTTAATCGAAGCTTTTGTTTCAATGTCGAATTTTGAATTTCGAATTTGTTAATCGAAACTTTCGTTTCAATGTCGAATTTGTTAATCGAAACTCTAGTTTCAATGTCGAATTTTGAATTTCGAATTTGTTAATCGAAACTTTAATTTGAATTTCGAATTTTTTAATCGAAAATTCAATTTAAATTTTGAATTTGTTAAGATTGCATATGTTTGTTAAGCGAAAATTGGAAATCGTGGACAATAGAAAAAGAAGAGTTATAGACTAGGGAAGTTGGTGTTTTTGAATGATATAGGGACTGAAATCGAATTGAGACTCGATCTCCTGTCAGGTCATGTGAGGAAGAGTCAAACGTCGAAAAACCGAGTGGAGAAACTGAAATGACTAAATAGAAAACGCAAACGACATGGAAGTTTATGACCAGCACTCACTGGTATCTCTATTTCTCTTCTCCACTCCTTTTCAGACTCGTTTTCCTCTTCACTTTCTTTATCTGTCTCATTTCTTCTTTTCCGCTCTACAATCTCTCTATCCTCCAAAACCCTAAAGTTTCAACTCCCAAGTTACTTTTCTTCCTTATATATATATATCCTTTTTACACAAGTAATACTTGCTTTACAAAATACCTTTCCCTCTACATTTACAATTGCTTTTTATATTTTAAATTGATTTTACGATCTTTTCATGAATAAGGTACTTTTTCTATCGTGCTCTGAATTGTTTTCATTTTATTATCCATATTGTTGCAAAGAAAAGAATATGATTTTTATCATCGGTATGGATTCAATATATAGGGGAAGTACAGTGAGACCTCGATAATTGACAGTAGCAATTTTTACTATATATAGAGCAAGACTGCGATTTTCTTTTGTTATTTTTCAATAAATAACAAGTAAATAGTAATAGTGATAAATAACAGTAAATAGTTGAAAATATTTTAATAAATTAGAGAAAATACAGTAAAACCTCGATAATTGACAGAAGCAATTTTTACTCTATAGAGCGAGACTGAATTTTTTTCTATTATTTTTCAATAACTGGGTGATTTATTATTTCTAATACAGAGCGAAACTGAATTTCGATCTAATTATTTTTCCTATATAAATGGAGTATATTTCCTAATTAAAATAGTAAATAGTACAATAGTAAATAGTAAAATAGTAAAATTAGGAAAAACACAGTAAAACCTCGATAATTGTCAGTAGCGATTTATTTACCATAATAGAGCGGGGCAATGAATTTTTTCTGTTATTTTTCAATAAATTGATGGAAATATTGGAGAAGGTTTTACTAAATTAGGTATATGAAATACACTGAAACCTCGATAATTGAAATCGCTACTATTAGCGATTTTTTACCATAATAGAGCGAGACTGAAGTACTTCTTTTATTTTTCAAATAAATTTGAGAAAATAGGGGATAATATTTGAATAAATTAGGAGAAATACACTGAAACCTCGATAATTGCTCCTCTTTATTATATACAAAAGTGCTAAACTTGATATTCTTGTTTCATTAAAATAACAGATTGGTGAGAGGGACAACGGTATTCCCTTTATTACAAACTGACAACTGTATCCCAATAATTGCGACATGATGCACTCTATTGTATAGTTTTCACTTGATTGGAATTCAGGCGAAGATAAGGACACAGCAGTTGTAGAGGTTAGGTTTCGGATGTTTGGTCTATAACGCAAGATCCCATTGTAGAATCGATGTTCTCGCGCTTTGTGTGTACAGGAATCGTAACCCTCCCTCAATATACCTTTGCCAGCAACTCGTATCTCGAAACCACTATACTCATGCCTTAACATACATACATATATATAATATATATATATATATATATATATATCCGAGTGAAGTCGGCGGCACTACAAGGTCAGTCTTCGCACTGAAAGGGAAGGAGACTCCAAACCAAATTTGCCAGGAATATCGAGGTCGAGTAAAGCGAACTCGAGGGTTCCTCTCCAGGATAACGGCTTCGGGTTACCCGGATATATGTATATGCCGAGTGAGCTACACAGTTACACCCTCCACCCTTCTTTCCCTTTGAATATTTTATGCAGACAATTCGCCAGTGCAGTTATTTCATGTTGGCTCCTTGGAAAAAGATTCCAAAGTCGTGGCACGTTTCCATTCCAACGCTCTGCAAGAGGCCTCTCCGCTACTCTCTCTCTCTCTCAATTGTCGGTCAGGACTATCATATGATAACTTGAATGGAAGTTACTCCCCCTTCCCTCTCCCCCGAATAATAAAATTAATCCATTTCGTGTTTTTCAATTATAGAAAATTTCCTGTCGTGAAATTTAATCTGGGGTGCGATTTTCTAATTTCACTTTGACTTTTGAGTCGACTTTGACTTTGACTTTGACTTTGACTTTGACTTTGACTTTGACTTTGACTTTGACTTTGACTTTGACTTTGACTTTGACTTTGACTTTGACTTTGACTTTGGCAAATTAAAATTTTATGGAACTACAAAGGAGTTTCTGAATGAGTCAAAGTCAAAGTCAAAGTCAAAGTGAAAGTCGAAGTCAAAGTCAAAGTCAAAGTCGAAGTCAAAGTCAAAGTCAAAGTCAAAGTCAAAGTCAAAGTCAAAGTCAATATCGAATCGAAGGTCAAAGTGAATTTACAAAATAGCATCCCTGATTAATTGTATTTTTAATACCTCTCTCTAAGAATGTCGAATTCAACTCTTATCGAGAGTCCACTGTTACCAAGTTTCTAAAAAATTTCCTCGAGAGACTTTTCTTTTCTTTATAAACATATAAAGATACAGTGTTTTTAGGGAAATAAAAAATGCAAAGAAAAATCTGACTTCTGCAATGATACTAGGTTCCTTATTTTGTATATAGATCTTCAGGTGGCAGAGGTCAATTTGTTCACCCGGTACTATCGTTATTGCGGTAAATGTAGGTGCGGGATATTGTGCATTGCCTAACGTTGGAGAATATAACATTTGCATGAAATTTGTTGGCCCGATATCCTCGCAAAGATCGCGCGCGCACTTTAAACTCGAGAAGTTGGTTGGTTCCTTTTAAAGGCCAACTCTGAGGGAAAAGACTTTTTTTTCAATTTGTTAATTCAGGGTAATCTTCGAGGGTGGCTAATTTCAACTCCCCCAACTCTTACTCGCTCCTGTGACTTTTAATCTGTTTCTTCTTTTGTTTGCTATCGTTTCCCTTTGTCGTGTTGAAAAGATGTCCTCAATTTTTTCCCCCCCTCCTTTAAGGAAAAATTAAATCGAAAAAATTCCCTGCTTTTACCTTTTGATATACGTATTTTGTTTTAACTTAATCCCCCTTAAATATATTATCAATATTTTTCAAGTGTTAATAATTATAAAAAATTTTTCGGGGAAATATATATTCATATTGGAATTTCCCCCGATTGTCGAGATGGAGAAATGTGAGTGATAAGGAGAAAAATTGGGAAAATTTACTGGTAAAATATATACATATATGCAAATAGTAAAATTTGTGACATGTAAAGAGTATTTGTATATATGTTCTTCTTGGTATAAGCTTACGGTCGAACATTGTGTACATATATACATATAGGGTTATAGTGGTAGTAGGATGACGGGCGTCGGCCATGTTGTCTTGACATTCTCCCTCGGGGGTTTGTCGGGGGGTGGATATATTTAGCTTGCCGCCTCCAGGGACCCTCGCCACCCCTGCCTTTACCACCCAACCTCCAAACTACTCCCGACTTATGATGCCACTGTCCGACCAACCCCAAAAACTTCCTATCCCCTTCAGTGTCTTAAAAAAAATTTCTCCACATTCGGAGAACATTCACCATTTACTGAAAATCAATAGGATTATTATCTACACTCGTTCACTATATATATAGATATATACAATATTTACTGATGCAATCAGCATGGGATTTATCATGTATTTATTTACTATATACTACTATATACTTACTATATACTACTATATACTTACTATATACTATTATATGTACTTGCCCGAAAATCAATTCATCATTTGCTGAAAGTGAATTTGAAGAATTTGGGGAATTTTTGTATTGTATAAATGTATGGAGAGAATTTCTTAAATAAATCTTTAACAGTTAATTCTTGTACTAAAAGCTGTTTTCACTTTTCTTACACTTTCGATAAGTATTTACTTTCAGTGTTTCTTAATTATCGGGAGTTTACTGTATATAGGAAAAGTTTAAAATTACAGAAAACAGTAAGTTTTTCTGATCGAACTTTTTTTTCAGCTTCAAGTTTTTTTTTGTTGGAAACTTTCTAATTTGTTCCCTTTTCTTCCATTTTTAGCCCTTTGTGTCTCAATTATCGAGAGTATACTGTAAGGAAAATTTACAATGAAATAAAACAATAAGTTTTTCTGATTTAACTTTTTATGTATTATTATTTATTTTTGTTTCTATTAGTTTCTATTAGTTTCTATTCTATTAGGTTCTATTTGTCGCCTTATTTTCTATTTCCAGCCCTTTGTGTCCCAATTATCGAGAGTATACTGTATAAGAAAAATGTAAAATTAAATAAAATATTCAGTTTTTCTGCTCGAATTTGTTTCTTAGGTTCTGTTTGTAGCTTTTTGCTCTAAACTTTATTTACAGTGGAGAAACAATGAAAATTAAATTTGAAAATCAGGTTTGAAATTGAATTTTCGGGAAAAATTCCCTTTTTTTGTGAAGAGGAAAGCACTTTTAAAGCAAGTTATTAATTGTGGGGAATAAGGAATAAAGCTTTTAGAAATCTTGATACTGAGATGTGCACGCGCATTACAGATTTTTTGCAATGGGTGGGGACGGGGGGACTGAAGTGGAGGGTGGAAGAGGGGGTTTGCTTTACCAGTAACGACAGTAGCAGGGGTTACAACAGCTTTCCTTAGGTTTTCTACTCTCTCTCTTTCTCTCTCTTTCTGCCTCCTCACAAACCTTATACATACCTTCCCATCTACTCGGTGGAGAAAGAAGTCATCAATATCTCGTGGCTTTCGCTTCTGGCCATCTCCGGCCGTCTGAAGGGTGAAAGCGGACAAAATATTTTCAGTTGGGTATGGGCGGAGTCACGCCTAATCCCCAGAGTCAAAATGGAAGTCTCGAGAGACTCCTGTTGAACGATCAAGTGTTGTCCCATGAAATCGAGGGTTAGACTGGACCAAGGGGTTACTTGGTCAGTACTTTTCCCGTCGGCGCAAAAAAAGATGGGACATTTTTCTTTTTGCGAATTTTCCAAACTTTGGAAAAAAGAATGTGATACAGAATAATTGCGAAATCGTGTTTATGATGAAGACAAGAGGGAATTGAAAAAAAATTCTTTCGCTTCCTTCAAAGACTTGTGGATACTATTCCACAATATCTATACTGCCTGTGACGTGGCTTTCGATTTTTTTTCTCTTCCCGCAATAAATGAAACGGTTTCTCCAACTGTAAATATTTCTCATAAATTTCACTCCCGAATGGAACAATTTTTAAATTTTACTTCTATAGTCGAATTAAAGAGAAAAAATGTTTGCAGTTTTCCATGATGGAATGTTTTTGGAAAAAATTTTTTTTCAGTTTTCTATAGTATATATTGTGTGTCACACGACCGCAAGATGGTTCGAGCCCCGTGTATACTTGGCACTGAACAGTTTCGCTCAATTATTTAAATCGTCGCGCCCCAAAGCTTGAAGCGTGTACCGAATAACGTTTCAAGATTCACTTTCATTTTTTCTTTGCTTTCTCTTTTCGTCTTTCTTTCTTGTGGTTTGGATATAAGCGAGACACAGTTAGTGAATCCGCGGCGAACGAAGGAGGAAAAAATGAGGGTTGTAAGTTGCGCGGATAATTCTTGAAAAGCAGAGAAGGCCGTAGAATGCTATGAGAGCAAACCATTGGAATGGTGCGCGGAGAAACTTTAGGGAGTGAGTCAGGAGGAGAATGGTTGGCTGCAATACAAGGCGTATAATTTCATACAATCTTGGAGAAACTCTCTCTTTCTCTTTCTGTTTCCGTTTCTCTCTCTCTCTCTCTCTCTCTCTCTCTCTCTGTCTCTCTCTCTCGCTCGCTCGCTCGCTCGCTCGCTGGAGCAAAATAGTGTGTCTCTATCTCACTTGATTTCCCTCATCCCTGATTCTGCAACGCCCTTTCCTCCCTCTCGACTCCACCCTTCCTCTTGCGTGTGACGTGAGAGGAAAGCAAGAGGAAAGATCGTCAGCTGGAGAGATAGAGAAAGAGAGGGCGAATCCCACGGGACTATCGACTGCTGAGTCCCGTGGGGCAAGTCGATACTCGAGGGACATTGCCGTCCTTCTCGCGCACAATATTTCTCTCTCCTTTACTCTTTCCCTCTCACTAACACACACTCGAACGCTCTCTTTCTCTCTCTCCCTCTCTCTCTCTGTCTTTATCTCTCCACTGGAACTCTCCAAGCTTCTTCATTGTCCTTTCTCCTCATTTCTCTGACTATTACACTCCTAAATACTAGGCGCACGCGCATTTACGAGATCTTCTTTCTTTTTCCCACCAAAAAATAAAAAAAACTTTGGTCGGTCAATTGCCGTTACCTTCCTTCAGCAAACATTCATTTTTTCACCCGACTGCGGCTATAAATCCATTTAAGAGTGTTGGGAAAATTTATTGTTCCTTGATTCTTCATTTGTTATATTGCTTTATTCCATTGACTGTAGGTAGTATAATTAACTTACCATATAACTTAGGCTGACGAGTTTTTGAAATTGAAAATTTTCCATAAAAATCGAAATTGGAAAACATCCGATATTCGGAAATTAAGTAGAATTGTTCGTTAGTAAAAGTATTTAATATTTAGATAATGTCTGACTATAATGGAACTATACTACTGAAATTAGTTTTTAAATTCTACGCAATTTAAATATATCAAGAAAAAACTCTGGTTGCTTGAGAATTAGTAGAATCGTTATATGCTTAAAAGTCACGTTAAATATCGACCATGTCTGACTATAATTTAACTACACTACTCGAATGAAAAATGAAAAAATTTGCAATTTTGCAATTTGCAAAACAATGAAAAAGTAATTCTGAAATTTCCCAAATTGGGATCTAATGTAAAATAAAAACTAAATAACATTATCAAAAAATTGTAAGGAAAAACTATTGTCTGATCATAAATAGGTTATACTACTGAAAATTATAAATTGACCAGGTATAAAAAAAAGTAAAAAAATAAGTCTCTAATAAAAAAAAAATAACATTATTAAAAAATTGTAAAGAAAAACTATTGTCTGATCATAAATAGGTTATACTACTGAAAATTATAAATTTACCAGTTATAAAGAAAAGTAAATAAAAAATAAATAAATAATAAAAATAAAAATAAACAAAAATAGTAATAAAAAAATTAAAACGTTTGTGTAAAATTGAATCATAAAAGAAGTTTTTTCTATAAACTTGTTTCGAAAATTCGACGTGCAAAGTCAGACATTAACCATAATAAATATATCATTGTCTGACTATACAACTGGCTATACTACTGAAATTAAAGTTTTCTATTTGTTTTTACAAGCAGAATTAGTTTTTCCAAGACAAATAGGAATTATTTAATTGTTTAAAAATAACTAATTTAGTGTAAAAAGTCAATAATTTGGTCTGACTATAAATGACCTGTATCACTACACTGGAAAAAAAACAATTTGATTCAAATACGGAAATTGTTGATTCAATCACCGTTTAGTTAATTTTTTAAAAAATTAATAATTTTAATGAAAATTATTTGGTTCAAGTAAATATTTATTGAATAATAGACAAGTAATCGTTAAAGCAAATAAATTTCTTCTTTCATTCGCATAAATAGCATTGTCTGACTATAGAACTGGTTACACTACTGAAATTTAAAGTTTGCTTTTGTTTTTACAAGCAGAGACAGTGTTTTTTTTCAAGATAAACAAAATTATTGCGAAAGTCAGTAGCTGAATTACTTTGTCTGACTATAAATGGACTGTATCACTAAACTGAAAGAAACAATTTATTTGATTCAAATAATGGATTACTTGACTATTATCAACCAAAAAAATTGTATTTGTATCAAATAAATTTTATTTTTATAAAATAAATTATATTTTTATGAAATAAATTTCATTTTTATGAAATAAATTTTTAGGTTATGTTAAAAACTTAAAATAACTAAAATCTCTAGCCGTACACTGAAAAAGAAATTTATTTGATTCAAATAATGAATTACTTGTCTATTATCAAATAAATATTTACTTGAACCAAATAATTTTTATTTCAATCAAATGAACTGTAATTGAATCAAATAAAATTTATTTGATACAAATAAATATTTATTTGATAATAGTCAAGTAATTCATTATTTGAATCAAATAAATTTTTTTTTCAGTGTAACTAATCCAATTAGTCAAATTTGACAATTGTTTTAATTTTCTTTTTTACTAAAAAATTTAAATTCACATTTCTTTTTTCTCTTTTTAAAATTTTTAACTAATAGTTAATTTTTTTTTACTAATTGCTTAAGCAAATAGTCAGCTAAGATTTTTGCATAACAATAAGTTATTTTTAAGTTTTTAACTAATTCAGATTTAGTGATTATAGATAATGAATTTGAATTCGAAAAAATATAAATGAGAAATTACATTTTTCGGAAGGAAAAAAATATATTATCGAATTTTAAGTGATATTTAGTTAAACATACGGGGTAAAGTGCTGGTGTAACGATAGACGATCAGGTTGTCAGCACTCTGGTAAGTTATTTAGCGGTTGAGATCGTAGCAGTTGGCAGCACTGTCTAATTGTAACGACACCTTTGGGGGCCGGTATTCAGTCGTTCTATGGTGTCACCCCCACCTCACTCTCTCTCTCTCTCTCTCTTACTCTCTCTACGTCCTAGCTTACCAAAGCGTTGAAGCGCTCAGGTACTCACCCACTCCATTCAAAACCTCTAACATCGCAAACCCTCAGACGCCGTAAACCGAAAATACGACGACATTCCTTTGCTATACAGCTACGTCTTAAAAAACGTCTCGAGTACAGCAGTCACTGCGTTATGTTTACGAATATTCCACAATACACTTTAAGCAAGTACTTCTCATTATTCTCAATGTTTTCATACAATTTAAATTTTATTTGGCATAAAATTAGCGAAATTGTTTTGTCAATGTTGCAAAAAAAATATATAGAAAGGGAAGAATTTCTGCGATATTTTCAAATAAATTTTGTATCTCCTAAAAGGTGAAAATAAAGAAAGTTTTTTTTATCTACATGTAATTTTTAATCTCACGTGAAATGGGGAAAAATTTTTTCTTACTGTCTAAATTCAGTCTAAAGGGAAAATAAATTTTGTCGGAAGAAAAAAAAAAGTGTAGGGAAGAATTATTATCGTTATCGATGAGTAATCAACACAGTACTTTTTGTTGTTGTTTTTTTTTGTGTCCGTTGACTTTTAGTGGGGCTTTCGCTATAGTAGGCAACATTGGTAGAAAAGCTGGCTGGCAGGCTTCGCGGCATTATCATCTGGATGAGGGTGAGAGAGGGCAAATGCCCTCCCTATCAAGTCACCATGGCAACCCCCGCACGGCCCGCTACGGCGTCGTGTCCTGCGTGCTTTCCATGTCCTGCCAACATGGCGACGGCTAACCTCCCAAACTCCTCGACCGATGACGATATAACCCGCTTATATTCTTGATTTTTCTTTTTCTTATGCCATCGCACAATACCAAAGATTCACCCTCCGATTGGGCATAACTTCTTCCCCTTTTAGTTCAAAGAAAAAAAAAAACACCACCACCGCAAAATTTGTATAAATATATTTGTATCGATTGTTAACTGTCGATCATATTCGTCTGTCAATTATTTTCCCTATTGTTTTTCTTACTCATTGATATTTGACTTTCAATTCGATTTTCAATTTTTCAGTAGGTTAAAAAATTCAAATTTATTTCTCGTTGAGTTAGTTCTTAGGCGAATGAAATTAATTTTACACTGTCGTTTCATTAGAGG
This sequence comes from Leptopilina clavipes, assembly GCA_001855655.1. NCBI lineage: Eukaryota > Metazoa > Arthropoda > Insecta > Hymenoptera > Figitidae > Leptopilina > Leptopilina clavipes. The sequence goes on from JUFY01013589.1 coordinate 16,517, forward strand.
GTTGGAAAACTCTGGGGTGGAAATTAAAAAAATACCTCGGGCAAAATTAAGACAAATTTTTTAATAAGTCGCATCCTTCCTTCAACAGGATGTATAATTACATCCTGTGTATTATTTCCGTGAAATATAAAATTCTCCTTCCGTTGCAAATTTCCACCATTGAGTAATATATATATATATATATATTAATTCATCAGGTTATTCTAATTTTTAATTCTTCTTTTTTTTGACTTTATGTTCTAAATGCGGGAGTCAATCTTCCGTTATGTATATAATTTTGTTAAACGAATTTATCTCATTTTCTTTGGGAATTGCAGAGAGGATAAAAATTTAATTATGGTTGACCTGGATTTTTTATCTGGGTCAGTGAGAGGTGAATGTAAATAAGGAAGTGAATTATTATTTTTTTTCTTCTCAGAGAAAAAAAAAAATTAAACAGAAATGAAAATCTAAAAAGTTGAAAGTTAAAGTTTGCAAAGAGTGACAAGTCAAAGATTTTACAAGATATCGGAACAAGTTGTGTAACACTTCTCAAAGAGGATTCCCTTGGCGAATGAGAATGAACGGAGAGAGAGAGAGAGAGTGTGTTCTCTTCTAAGCCAGTTAGTGAGAGAGACTCGCGAGTTTTCCTCTCTCAAAGGAACCGAGAATATTAAAATCACATTTTAGCCACCTCATTCGACAAACTCTCTCGCCCTTTCTGGCTTCAACAGAAGCGGCAACGAGGTTAGCAGGGATTAAGTTGAACCCGCTACGGCAAACTTATATATACATATATAGTTCATTAGTTTGCGGGTTCTCTCTAATAAATTCACTCTCGCAAGACTGATTGTGTCAATGAAACATTCAACAAATCGAGCCAGTATAATTGTGCGACAATTATACAAAAACTAGCTAAAAAAAACTTTTTTCTACTGATTTTTTTTTCCAAATCAAAATCAATAGAAAATAACAAACATTTTACAAAAAAAATCAGGAAAAAAATTAGTTAATTAGACTGAAAAATATTAATTTTATTAATAAATAAAGTGTAACGAAAAATACTTGAATAAAATTCAATCGTATTTTTCCATTAGTTAATATAATTAACTAGGCTCGTTAAATAATTAGATTGTCTGACTATAAACGGATTACACTACTGACATTGAAATTCTTTAATTCCATTAGGCAAAAACATTGAAACGAAAATTATCAATTATCTTAAATTAAATACAAGAAGAAGTTAAATACCTTTGGTTATACGCTTGTCTGACTATAACTGGATTATACCACTGAAAATTGAAAATCTAAAACATGATACTTACCAAAGATTAGAAAAGTAATGTGAAAAATAATTTTTAACTGTTTACAAAAATAGAATCGTTATTAACATCAAAACTTGTACAGTTACAATTTTGTCTGACCATAAACTACCCATACTACTGAAAATAGAAAATTTCAATCTGTCTTAATACTTACTGAAGATTAAACAAATAATATGAAAAAAATTCTCAATTTTTCCGAGAAATAGAATCGTCATTAAGGTCAAACATACAAGAACTACTTTGTCTGACTATAATATGTTTATACTACTAGAAGTGAAAATTTATATTTCATTGAGAATGCAATATTAAAAAGAGTAATTGGATCTTTTTTAAGAACAAGTAGAATAATCCGTTAACGTCAGAGATTAAAATACAACTTTGTCTGACCATAAACTACCCATACTACTGAAAATTAAAAATTTGATACATAATTAGAAAAAAAAATTTGAAAAAATTAGAAAAAAATAAATTGAAAAAAATTAAATTAAATTAAAAATTAGAAACGTCCTTTACGTCAAACGAACACTGAATACTTTGTCTGACTATAATAACTTTATACCACTAGCAGTAAATATTTTTAATTCATTGAGAATGCAATTTAAAAATAAGAAAACAAGGTTTTAAAAAAGGAAAAATAAGATGTTTAATAAAATTAAAAGTCTAGGCTCGTTAATAAATTAGATTGTCTGACTATAAACGGATTATACTACTGATATTGAAATTCTTTAATTCCATTAGGCAAACATTGAAACGAAAATTACCAATTAACTGAATCTAAATACAAGAAGAAGTTAAATACTTTTGTTTATAGTCTGACTATAACTGGATTATACTACTGAAAATTGAAAATCTAAAATATACTACTTACTGAAGATTAAACAACTAATGTGGAAAATAATTTTTAGTTATTTCTAAATGGTAGAATTAACGCCAAACGTACAGTAACTACGTTGTCTGACTATAACAAGTTTATACTACTAGCAGTGAAAATTTTAATTTCATTGAGAATGCAACGTTGAAAAAAGGAATCGGAGCTTCTTCATGAACAAGTAGAATAAGCCGTTAAAGTCAGACATTAAAAAACAACTTTGTCTGACCGTAAATTACCTACACTACTGAAAATAAAATATTTTATTTGTCTACTAAATATACATTTGATTGTATTAATTTTTGAAAATATTCGTATAAAACAATTTTCTAAATAATACAAAAGACAGCAATTACACTAATGTGTTTGTCTGACTATAACTAGTCTTTACTACTGAATTT
>JUFY01013589.1:19109-32080 GCA_001855655.1 Leptopilina clavipes
AAAATTATATGTGTTAAAATTAGACCCACGTCTGACTATAATTTGACTATTCTACTGAAGTCTAATTAAGTCTCTACTGAAATCTACTGAAATATTTATTAACTTATTATTTATTTTTTTATCAAATCTCTACTAGTTATTGTATTTCAGTATAGAAGAGGTAACCCACGCCTGACTATAATTCGACTATTCTACTGAAATTAAAAATAATTGAAATTAGAGGAATTTAATTTTTATTATTATTATTATTTTAAAATGAATCACTATATAACAATTTGGACAAATTGACAAATATTTCACTTGCAAAAAAAAATGTGAAATTCAATGATTCGAAAAATGAAACTAATTGGTATTTCGAGGCCAATATCTGCGGTGAATTAATCAAGCGTCTTGACGAATGTTAAAATACAGGTAGGGAAATAATGTGGGTGCCGTTAATCGCTTTTAAGACTCCCATGAGGGCTCCTATCCAAATGTGGACATTAATAAGTCACAGTGTATTCACATATATCTCCGAACAAGAGAGATACATGAATTGTAAATCGTACCTATATACGTGGCAATGTGCGTAATTCTCCACTTCACCTATATATACATATATATGCATATACACACACGCATTCACAGAATATATCACAACTATATATGTGGAGACGCTTCGCACTAGTAGACGTGGTTCTGATGCGTTTATGGAAATGGTGTCAGCCAAGCATTGTCCGAGTGTTTGCCCAAGGCGCTCAGATAATTCGGCAATTTCCGTCTACACTGCCATTCATACACCAGTTGTCCGATTATTCAGAAACGTTAAATTTAATCTCCAAATTTTTCTTCTTCTTCTTCTTCTTCTTCTTCTTCTTCGTTTTAGGTCGGGAAAAATCACCTAAAATTAGATACACTGTAAACTTAAAAGTATCAAATTGATACCAAAAGTATCAAATTGATTCCAAATTTTTAGATCAATTTGATACTTTTGGTATCAATTTGATACTTTTAAGTTTACAGTGTAATTGAATTAGATTAATTGATAAAACAATTGAATTAGATTCAATGTTATTCATATATATATATATATATATAAAAGTAAATTAAGAATAAATATATTAATGATAATTAATTAATTAAATAGATTTTTATTCAATTATGAAGAAAGTAGAAAAAGGAGTAGGCAAACTTATTGATTTAGTTTACATGTAAAAATAAGCTCTATTATGGAATATTTGGATTTTGAGGGGAAGGACAAACGATGCCTAAGGCTAAATTTGAATGTCGAACGTGATCCTATGGTTGAAGCTATGCAACTACCGAGACGTAAGATGTATTACTTAGTTATGAATTATTTAACGTTTTCCTAGTACCTGCTCTCGAGGTCTGTTGAATACCCTGGGTTACTTCCGCTATATATATATATATATAGAAAACTTGATGATACAAGTCCCTTACTCCGTTCATTACATTTACAGAAGCTATCATCTTCCCATTATAATTAATAATTATATATACATTATGTACAATTAGAAAATTAATACGTATTTCACAAACACCAATCACTACATTACTTAAATTAAATCCTGAACTATAGTTCAAATTTCTACTGCGCAAGACTAAAAAAATTCACCGCGAGAATATTTCAACCTATTTTCTAAATTCGAGTTAGTCATCGACTTTTGAGAATTAGTAAATATTGACTAAAAATTCGTTCAAGTTACTGATTCATTAAAAAAGCAAATTGAGCCTATTGTGAAAATTGGTCTAATGGGACCAATTTGTTTATTTAATGGATTAGTAACTTTGACTAATTTTGTAGTCAATGGTTACTAATTGTTAGTAGAAAAATACTAATTCGTTTCGTAAGGCTAAATTACAGTAAATTCAGTAAACTAAATACCTGAATAATAAATTATACTCTCTAAATTTTTCTACTAATTTATTAGTAAAGTTTAACTAATTCAAAAGCAAAAAATTAGTGACTCACTTTTTGCTTTCGAATTAGTTAAATTTTACTAATAAATAGTAAAAAAAAATTTTTCTACTAATTTATTAGTAAATTTTAACTAATTCAATACAAATTTATTAGTAAATTTTAACTAATTCAAAAGCAAAAAGTGAGTCACTAATTCAAATTAGTTAAAATTTTTACTAATTCAAATTTAGAGAGTACCTATACATCATTTAGTAAACTTTACTAAATTAATTATTATTTTTCCACATAATAATTAGTAACTATTGAATGAAAATTATTCGAGAACGTTTATATTGTAAATAAAAACAAATCGAACAAAAGAAACATTTTATTATGTCAAAAAGTAATTAATTTAAATTTAGAGACTACTGGCTTTTTTCTGTGGAAAATTGTATTTGGAAGGAAATTAGGAGATTGGGAAAAAATCTGATCAGCAGAATTTGGTACCTAATACGTGTTTTGTGATGTGTGTGGGTGCTAATCATCAATTAATGACTCAACTTTTTTTCGAAATTCGACTTTAGGTGCTCTTTTGGGAGATGTTGGTTATCACTCAACGAAGAATTGGTATTGTTGTCGACAAAGAAGTTTCCGACTATTGGGATAATCGAATTCTCGTGATCGTCGATATCACCACCAAAGGGACACTTACTTTAAGGATCCATTAAGTTTTCCTCTATATACCGAACGATTAGTGCGCCGTAAGCATTTTCTGTGTCATTTACTATGTGGCCCGAAAGACACTCAGATCCAAGTAATATAGTTGTCTAGAGAGAGATTTCACCACCGACTGAGATTAATTCCCTTCGTTGCGATATAAAATAATAATTGTCCAAAAAAATCTTCGTTCCGATATTAAATCTGAATTAGTCCTAATTAAAATTTTAAATTTTAACTCATTTTAATTACTGACTTTTTGATTTTGAATTAATTAAAATTCAAAAATTTACTAATAAACATGAGAGACGTTTTTTTTACTATTAGTAAAATTTAATTCAAATTGGGAAAATTCTCTCAATTGGAGAAGAAAATTTTAGTGTTTAGTAAGAACAATCCTCTTACATTGAAATAAATATTATATAAATATTTATTTAATATTACGAACATTTAATATATTAATATAAAAATAGATAGATTTTTTTCGCTGCAGTATTTTTAAATTAAAAAATTAAAATAGTGGATCAATTTTTTGCGATATTTTGCTTATAAGAGGTGGAAAATTTGTCTCAATTTGAGTCAAATTATTAATAATTATGAGAGTGATTAATAATAATATGCACATGAAGGTTGTGTGATTATATATATAAACATCGAGAATTGTATACCTCTTGCACACACCTTAACTGGGGTTGGGAAGGGGTTAGGAAGTTATCAGGGGATGCTTAATGTTTAACAAGCTTCCATTACGTCCCCTGCACTAAGCCACCCCCTCTTTGCCCCTGACCTCAACCATCGTCATCATCCAGCTTCCTCATACTCGTCCCTTCATACACTTATCCAGGAAAGGATTATAAAAAAAAAATCATCTCATAAATCGCTTCTTAAATATCAATTTATCAATTTCGAAATTTATCTCCTAATTTCACAACCTTCGTAACATCAATTTTATTTCTCTCAATCCACAACTTTTTATTTCGAATTTCAATTATTATTTTGAATATAATAATACTATTTTGACTAAAATAATACTATTTTGAAGAAAATAATACTATTTTGACTAAAATAATACTATTTTGAAGAAAATAATACTATTTTGAAGAAAATAATACTATTTTGAATAAAATAATACTATTTTAAATCTTTAAATAAAATAAATAACATAAAATAAAACTAAATAAAAATAAATAAAAATAAAAATAAATTAAAAATAAAATAAAAATCAATATTTTGAATAAAAAATTCATTTTCGATTCAAAGGGAAAAAAAATTCTTTCGCATTTTTTTTTCGAGAATAGAGAGATAAAAATTAGATTTGCAAAAATTGTGCGCGTGAAATATAAAAAATACGCTTCTCGTTTCTCTTTAAAAATTCTTTCGCGCTTTGTTCCACTTTTTTTTTCCGATACGAGGCCAAAGGGCGATCGTTGAAAATGTGATTAAGGATTCCACCACCTTGGAGAAAATAGATTCCTAATGCATTTGATGCTACCCTATTTGGTTCTATTACTCGTAAGTCTGTCAATAAGTCCCCTTTATCCATTCTCGACCCCCTGATGGAAATATACTTACGACATCAGAGAGTACTTACATACTGTTGAGTAATATTTAAAGCCCGCGTCTTTACTCATCATTCCCCTTCTCTGGAACAACATTTTTACATTCATTCCCCACTCAAACGTAAACATCCATTTCTGTCACTTTTATTTCTCCAACTTTATATACATTTCACATTTCTGATAATAATTATACCTATGATGGATAATTTTTTTTCTTTTGGTTTTGCAAACTTGACGAAAGTCATCACACGCTCAGGGAAAAATTATGTGTTTGAAAACTACATTTTTTCGGGAACTAAACAAATATTTGGTTCAGTTTGAAGAATTTTCTGATCTAGGAAAGGGTTTTAGTCATTGAAACTAAATATTTCGAGGAACCAAACAAATATTTGGTTTACTTTGATAGATTTTTTGATCGTAGAAAAGAAATTTGGTTGTTAGCCAAATTTTTCCAGGAACTAAACAAATATTTGGTTCACTTTGATAGATTTTTTGATCGTAGAAAAGAAATTTGGATGTTAACCACATTTTTCCAGAAACTAAACAAATATTTGGTTCAGTTTAAAGAATTTTCTGATCGAAGAAAAAATTTTAGTCATTGAAACTAAATATTTCGAGGAACCAAACAAATATTTGGTTCACTTTGATAGATTTTCTGATCGAAGAAAAGATTTTAGTCATTGAAACTAAATATTTCGAGGAACCAAACAAATATTTGGTTCACTTTGATAGATTTTTTGATCGTAGAAAAGAAATTTGATTGTTAACCAAATTTTTCCAGGAACTAAACAAATATTTGTTTCAATTTGACAAATTTTTTGACCACAGAAAAGGAATTTGATCATTTGAGACAAATTCTTTAAGGAACCAAACAAACATTTGGTTCAGTTTAATAATTTGTTTGATCAAGAAAAGAATTTTATCGTTTGAATCAAATTTTTTCAGGAACGAAACAAAAAATTTACTTAACTGTTAATTTTGATTAACTAACTAAATATTTGCTTCGAATAAACCAAAATTTGGTTCTTTCAAACAAAAGCGAAAAAAAGTAAAAAAATATGCAACAAAATCTTTTGCAACTGAAAAAAAAAGATTCATTATAGGTGACTTCGATTATTCCTAAAAAAAATGGATATATACGGAATCAAGTTTAGGGAGCATTCACTACAAGGGGAGAACTTCAATAAATGTGCACTGTTCCGTTGTTTTTAGTTTTATAGCACATGCAACTTGGCATTCAAATGAAAAAAGTGATGGTTTTGAAAAAGTGGGAGATTGTACTCTGCGATGAAAAAAACCTAAATATCGGCGAGTCTCGCTTACATGATGCAATTGGGGGAGGGTGAAATGGAGAGGAGAGCAGGGAGAAGTTGCTTGCCGAACACGGGCAAACAGACTCCAATGAATTCAATCAAACCTTGCAATAAATCATCCCAGCTCGCAAAGCGAACTCTGTTTGCCTTTTCCGCGTGTACCAATTAACGGTTTCATAACTCACCATCCGTTTTCAAATGCTTCTCACGCAGTAAGCAATTTAACACTCTGATTGTAAACAAATTTCCAATAATTTTATCATACCCGCGAAATTATTTCATTTTTCTATATACAATTAAATTATTTTCCCACAAATTAGAATTTTTTTCTCATTTAATAATTCTTTAGTCATCCACTATATGGAAAGGAATTATCCACTAATTCCTGATGGAATTAATTTTATTATGGCAAAATGGATGGAAAATGGATGGTAAAGTTCTGAAAGAATAAAGTTAAATTCTAATGTAAAACATGAAAAGAGTATCAATAAACACAGTTTATGTGAATTTCAACTCAATTGTGAGAGTGAATGAAGGAGCTCAATACGAAAATGATTGGAAAGTACAGGAAATAAAAAAGAAGAGGGATTTTTCCCGGTACAAGAGACGAAATAACTTGCAGTGTGCAAGCGTAAGGTTTTGCGAAGCGAGCATCGTGTATATATATATAGAGAGTGAGAGAAAGAGAGGAAGGAAAGGAAGAAAAATCTAATAGACACCCCCCTTCTCTAAGAATTGAGTTTAGCTCTGTAAGAAACTAACGCCCGAGCGCTTCAACGCTTGCTATCGATGCCCCATCGGTTCTGAAATGAAATCCAGTTCGCATTTGAATCAGTCGGTAACGCAATCCATTAGTCTCTAACAGCCAATACTTCCCTCGGGCGCAGAATAGAAAAAAAAAAGAGAAGAAAACTCTCTTCCAGAAGGAAGAAGACATAACGCTAACGGCACTCAGTTGTCGCGAATGATTAGTGTACCCTCGACCTTGCAACGATAGAGAGGGTAACACTATCATATCCATTCGTCGGCAATTCCATTTCTTTAAGGATGATCCACTCTGAAATTTTCTCTTTCATCCCATTCTACATTGAGAATTTTGGCCTTAAAAGTTCTTAGTCACAAGGGGTGGAAGAAGCTTCTATTTGACTAAGACAATAATCTCGGAATATATTTCATTCAGTGAGTTTTTAAACCGACATTCATCGAGTCAAACTCTCTTTTATTAGACAAGAAGTAAAGGTTTATTTACTTTTAAGGCTGAGAATTTTTTTACAATTGATAAAGATGCAGTGATCGACTTTTAGCTTTTTCAAGAACAAGTGGAAAAAACTGTTACAGTCAGACATTGAAATACAAATTTCCCATGATCATAAATTACCTTCTTGTACTGAAAATCGAAATTTTTATCTATTATGTAAATGGAGATTTAATTATTAACTTTAAAAGTATAAGTGGATCAATCTATTAACACTGTCTGACTATAAAATACCCAAACTACTAAAAATAGAAAATCTTAAATCTGTTATACTACTTACTGAAGATTAAACAATTAACGTTGAAAATTATTCTCAATTGATTCCAAGAAATAGAATCGATATTAACTTTAAAACTTTGACAGTAACTACATTGACTGACCTTAAATTGTCTACACTACTAGCAGTGAAAAATATAAAATTTATTATGACTGCAAAATTTTAAAAAATTTCTATTTTTTCAAGAGCAAGTAGAATAATCTGTTAAAGTCAGACTAAAAACAAATTTGTCTGACCAAAAATTACTTACACTACTGAAAATAAAAATATTAATTTTCCCTGTAAATATACTGAATGAATATTAATTTTTTTATTATTAATTTTATAACAATGAGTCGAACAATATTTTGCCTGTCTGACTATAAATTACAACTACTACTCAAATTCGAAAATTTAAAAACATCATACTACTTACTAATGATTAACCAACTAATATGGAAAATGATTCTTCGTTATTTTTTAAAAGTAGAAACGTAATTAACGCCAAACGTACAATAACTGCGTTGTCTGACTATAACAAGTTTACACTACTAGCAGTGAAAATTTTAAATTTACTGAGAATGCAACATTGAAAAAAGGAATCGGAGCTTCTTCATGAACAAGTAGAATAAACCGTTAAAGTCAGACATTAAAAAACAACTTTGTCTGACCATAAATTACCTATACTACTGAAAATGGAATATTTTATCTATCTACTAAATACACATTTAATTGTATTAATTTTTGAAAATATTTGTAGGTATAAAACAATTTTCTAAATAATACAAAAGACAGCAATTACACTAATGTGTTTGTCTGACTATAACTAGTCTTTACTACTGAATTCGAAAAAATTCTTAAATTTACGTAAAAATAAACACAAAAGTGAATTTTTTCAGTTATTTTTATTTTTCACTTTTCCAGAAAATTATATGTGTTAAAATTAGACCCACGTCTGACTATAATTTGACTATTCTACTGAAGTCTAATTGAGTCTCTACTTAAATCTACTGAAATATTTATTAACTTATTATTTATTTCTTTATCAAATCTCTACTAGTTCAAATTTCAAAAATATTAATTCAAATTCTACTAGTTCAAATCTCTACTTATATTTCAGTATAGAAGAGGTAATTTTAAATAGAACTTTGATTATTTTATTAAAACTGCTAGTAATAATTTGTTATAATCAATAATATTTAACGATAACAATTCTTTAGTATTGATGTAAGTAACCAAGTGGAAGTAAATATAAACTAAGAAGCGAATTTCCCTGATTTTCGAGAAAAAGCAGTTCCTGAATCCAAATAAAGATTTAATAGTCCTTCGACATCTGTTGTGAAAAGGGCTTTAACAACAAGTACATATATGTATAGGATTTCTTATATATGTGTAAAAGGAGTTTCCCAACTGTGTAAGGTGTGCGGTACGATGCCTCAGGCAAGGAGAGACATCTTGTTTAGAGCGAGATCTGTTTCCTCGATAATCCACTGTACAATGCTTTGAATACCCATCCAGCATTTCGATAGGATCTTAACGCCCTCTAAGAGTAAACGAAATTAAATTCGCCTTGCTGTCGAGAAAGCAGCTTCTATATATCTTCATGTACTTTAGACAAACTCTAGAAATTCAATTTTCTCAAATCTACACGCCTCATAATTTTCTCTCTCTCTCTCTCTCTCTCTCTCTCTCTCATCGTCAAAACACACGATAACAAATTCAAAATTATCACATATTTTCAATTATCATCAGTTTGTCAAAAGTCAATTCTTTCCTAATCAATCAGTGTCAATCTGAATAATTCTTTTTTTCACCGTTTTCAATTCTTCCTAAAATGTCCTTCTAAACTGGAAAAAAATGTATCTAAGTTATTTATTTCATGACTAGTGAAACGTATTTGATGATTCGAATATATTTCACTTGAGTCAAAATTAAATTCTATTCACTTAAAAATTCCAAATACAGAAATATTGATTCAATCAAAGTTTGGTTTGAATAAAAATTGTTTTTGGTTCAAGTAAATATTTATTATTATATTCTATTATTATATTATGTTATTATGTTAATCAAGTAAATATTTATTATTATATTATTATATTATATTATTATATTTTGTTATTATACACTGAAAAAAAATGTATTTGATTCAAATAACCGATTACTTGTCTATTATCAAAAAAATATTTACTTGAACCAAATAATTTTTATTTAAACCAAATAAACTGTAATTGAATCAATAATTTCTGTATTTGAATCAAATATACCATTTAATTGACTGAAATAAAATTTATTTGATACAAAAAAATATTTATTTGAATCAAATAAATTATAATTGAATCAATAATTTCTGTATTTGAATCAAATATACCATTTAATTGACTGAAATAAAATTTATTTGATACAAAAAAATATTTATTTGAATCAAATAAATTATAATTGAATCAATAATTTCTGTATTTAAATCAAATACCATTTAATTCACTCAAATAAAGTTTATTTGATACAAATAAATATTTATTTGATAATATTCAAGTAATTCATTATTTGTATCAAATAAATTTTTTTCTCAGTGCAGAATTGTTAAAGAAAATTTTTAGTATTCAATTTTTTTAAATATTTATTTTTTCCAAAAATTTGTACCATTTTTCTAAAATGAAAAAAAGGTTTTATTTTTATTAATGAAGTGAACATTATGTTCATATTGACAGTTACCTTTATTTGAAAAAAATGAAATTCTTTTGATAAACTGAAATTTCTATAGGAGCTTTAGTCAAAGTTAAAGTGAGAATGGAACTGATTTTAGAAGGAAAGAGAACGGTTGATGATTTAATTCATAAAATTGACGCAGCAAGTTGGAAGCGCTGCGCGCGCAGATTTAGGTGGCGCTGCGAGTGAATTGGTGCATGGCGCCGGCACAGCCGTCAGTCTGAAAAGGACCACGCAAAGTGGTTGCCGTGAGTTCGATCTGTAGAGAGAGAGAAAGAGAGAGAGAAAGAAAGAAAAGATTTGTGAAAGAAAGCCAGTAGTCTAGTGTGTTTCGCGGACTTTACCGCGCTGTGAACAACCTCATAGGTAGTTCATTCAGCATCTCAGAGAATCGAGACGTTTTGATTTAATTCTACATAAAATAGTCACAATTAGAATATTCTCGGGCTAGCAGAGTGCGCGTCTCAACATCGACGACGTTGTTAGTGCGTGTGTGTCTCGTGCGTGCGGATAAACGTAGTTCGACCGCGCTACCGGTTTCTGTCTCTCGTGCTCGTTTGTGTTCGACTAGGATAATAACACGCCTCTTGCACGCCGTTTTCTGAGTCGAGTCACTGACGGAGAAAGTCTTGCTACACGAGGTACGAGAGTGAGAAGGAAAGAAATAGTGAGCAGCTGAGGAGGTGGCGACCGTGGAGGAACAGACGACGAGGTGCTACGGAGTGTCAGATTGTTTTCTTACACAACGGTGGAGCAAAACGGCCTCAAACTGTGGGGCTCTGGGGCGTTTTTCCTTCCTCCGCAAGGAATGTACTACCCTGTAAGTGTCGATCGTTATTCTCTCTTTTCAGCCCCGCGTCTGCTCACAAAATTCCATTGCTCGGATTTTTCGCGCGTTTTTACGTTCCCAGGCAAAACATTCCTTACCGAAATCAGTGAATTTTGTTAAAATTGAGTGTCATCTACGAAAATGCACATTGCTTTTGTGCACTCGAGTTATTTTTATTCATTGTTGCACTGCGCATTCGAGTACCTAACCTCAAATATAAAATGCCAACCTCCAAGGACGGTTCTCATCCTTCAGTGATTGCTGTAGATTCAACAATTTTTGTTTCCTCCTGGAGATGATTTTCAAGTGTCGATGGCACACAGCATGAAATATTATTCCCGAGGACTGAAGGTTATGTTGGCTTAGGTCGAGTCACGATATCTCGAAACACTGCTAGAGAGACGCTTTCATTCCTGATGTGATACGAATTTTGCTTTAAAATCACATTTCAGAAATAGAAATTAATGTTATTCGTCGATTTATCGTTTCAAATTTGACTATTGATTTGGGACAGCCATTGTTCTTAACATTGTTGAATGTCATTTCTATCTATACTTGTCAATAACCTCCTTCATAGTGTGTTTTGTTTTCTCTCTTTGTTGTGATTCACGTCCAGCAAATCTGAAAGTAAATTTAAAAAAAACGTCGAGTATTTCGCGAAATAGAAATAAATTACTTTACTTTTCACGAAAAATATGTGTAAGTGGGAAAAAATGTGAAATAGCAGTGAGAGATTGTTTTCTTATTTATGTATTTAAATAATTGAAAAATTTGATGAGTTCTTAATAATATATGTATATCAATCCGGTCAAATTTGAATTCACACATGCTTGATGTCCAATTTTAAGAAAAAGATAAATTTAAAATAGTTTGAAATTTCTTATCTTGTTTCACAAATTCTTTCTATTTGAAATTAATTATGATAAACACAAGAATTTAACATAAAGTAGTGAAGGTGTAAACTCGTTTTCAATTTCAGCGTTTTTAAAATAATTATATAGCGTAATATTTTCTATTTCATTAACGTAATCTTTAATACTGAAAAATACCACTTACAAATGCAGACTTGAATCAACAAACCTAAATAAATAATTATAATATAATTATAATAAATGTTTGATAAAATTCAATATGTCTAACCTTAAATTATGAAAAGATATGCAAAACTTGAGATCTAAGGAATGGAAATGAAAATTGATTCTTTGAAAGGTGAATGGAAGATTTTTCTGAAAATTTCAAGGTTACAAGATGTTTATGGCTTAGAATAGTTTCCGAGTAGAGACTAGGTCCCTTTTTCAACTTGGGATGGCTTAATAAACATTTGCATACATACCTACTGTGGTTATATTAGTCGACTACCTACTTTTACATTATTGTACATATGGGGGTTAGAAAGATATCAGAAATATTAAACTTAAAGAATATTCTTCCTGTGCGAGAAAATAATTATTTCATCAGTGACAATTAACGTTAATTAATTGTAATTTAGGTTCAAATTTCAAATTGTTAATAAAAATATTACATTTTAAAATAATGTTCCCAAAGTTCCAAGCGTTTAAATAAACGAAATTTATTTATTTCTTTTTCCAGATCAAATTTTACTATATAGTAATTTTTCTTAACCTATTCAAAAATAAATTACAAAGCTTCAAAACGTTTAATTCATGTTTTTGCATTTTAATGCAATCAGCAATTTTTGGAAATATTTATATATCGAACAAATATTTCGTTTATTTAAACGTTCACAACTTTTGCGGATCATTTAAAATACACTGTTAAAAAAAATAAAGTCAAATAATATGTACCCAGAGAAAAAATATATTTGTGTTGGAGACAAATAAATTTTTCAATCAAGTAAATTGAAATTCATTTTATTTGGGCAAAAATGTACCTTAACTCTAGAAAATTTTATGTTATGTTTTTGAAGTTTGGAAGTGAAAATACACAAAGAGGATCAACTCTTTCAATACAAACTACTGAAATTTAAGTCTATGACATCCAAAATATTTAATAAAAACTATTTTTTATTTTTGCTAATTAAAAAGGAGCTATTTATTAAGGTAAAACTATGCTCTCAAAGTTCTGAACGTTCAAATGAACAAAATTTGTTTCTTCCTTCTTCAAATTACAATTTTATTATAGCAATATTGCTTAAAATATGAACAAATAAATTATAAACTTTTTTAATTTTTAATTCAAGTTAATAATTATTTTAAATATTTGTATCAGAAAAGGATTTCGTTCATTTGAACGTTCTAAACTTTTGGCTCATGTAAAATGTTCCAAAAGTTGTGAACGTTCAAATGAACGAAATTAATTTATTTCTTCTTCAAGATCAAATTTTATTATAGTAATTTTCTGTAATTTATTTACTCAAAAATAAATCAAAAAGCTTCAAAATGTTTAATTTACGTTTTTGCTTTTTATTGTAGTTAA
>JUFY01013597.1:1657-34993 GCA_001855655.1 Leptopilina clavipes
TATTAGTATTAATAACAATATTTATATACGTATAATTATTAATAATAATAATAATATTAATAATAATAATAATAATAATAATAATAATAATAATAATAATAGTAATAATAATAATAATAATAATAATAATAATATTTATATAATATAAAATAATAAAAATAATGAAAGAATAATTTTCAACTCTGAGGAAGTGAGTTTTTCATTTAGAGAATTCAAAAAGCTTGAAAAGTGAAATAACAAGTGATGCGGGTGAATCTTGATATTTCTTATTGCAAAAAATATATACACAGTACTTATATATAGATTTGTTCATTGAATTAAAATGCTCTTTTCAACATGAAAGTACTTTAAAAAGTTACCGTTACCGACATTCTAGGTAAAGTGCTCTTTCAAATTTAACCAAAAGTTTCGGAAAACTTTCTAAATACTTTCTCACGGCTGATGTGTTCTGCTTTCTACAATTGAATTCATTGAAACAAGTCGAATTAAACATTTAATACAAAAGGGTTGAAAAAAAACGGTAAAAAAATCATCAACAATGAGGAAAAATGAGTAAAAATTTTGTAAATTATTTTCGTTATTAAAATTCCAATCAATGATGAGTTAAGGGAGAAAGAGAGAAAAATAAAAGTATATGTGAGAGATAATGATTGGAAAAAGAGTGTATGCTTGAAAATTTTCGCTTTGTACCCTAATAATATATTATATAGATAAATAAAATCGCAAGAATAGTTATTCGGATGTCGTTCAGTTAGGTCATAAAGCATCGGGACAATCAGCGTGAGTCAACGTGAGCTAGTTTAGAAATAGATCGTAAGCGAGGGCTCTTCTGTGCATTACATGCAACTATTTGCACTGAGAAAGAAACAGTAGCGTCAACGGTTGAGTGGATATCCGCTATAGAAATTCACCGATTGCCTCCTCTCTTTGACTCTTGAATGAACAAGGAGGCATTTCCTATGAGACACAAGAAGTACGAAGGACAACAACAAGACACCTGTGTGTGCAATAGAAACACGCTTTATGGAATTTCACGTGGGGGGTATTATTGCATTTTTAGTTTCACGATAAAACCTCATATAATCGAGTGAGTTACTCGAGAGTAACAAGCAAAAATTTTTCTTTCCTGCGCTACTCCAATATTTTTTTTTTTCATTTTCTTATTTCTTTTATTATAAATACAGTGAAGCAATCTTATGTTCATCAGAACATAGCGTTACGAAGTTTCATGCAAGCAGGGAGAGGTGTTTAGTTACAATCATACATAGTAGAGAGAGAGAGAATGTCAGGGGACACGTGCGGGGAGGAGGAAAAGGAAGCAGCTGACGCGATAGACCAGTACGATGTTACTTTTAACTGTGCGAGTAACGGGTTTATGATAAACCATATCAGCAACAATGTTGCCAAGCGATTCACACGTTTGTGCTTTATTATTCAATTTGTGGGATTTTGAATTTAGTTTTCTTAATGAGCAGTTCATGCTCGGCGAAGAGATCTACAATGGGGGAAATTTTCCATTTGCTTAGGATCGGTGATGTAGTTTTTGCCACTTCCTACTTCCTATTTGCTTCCATAATTTGCCACTATCCACTTCCTACTCGCCCTTTTCTCACACTTCATTGCTTCCTACTTACTCCTAATATGGAATATTATTTCCACTTCCTATTTGCCTTTTTCGCTCATTTCACTGCTTCTTACTTTACTCCTATTATGTATTATTACTTCCACTTCCTACTTGTCTCTATTCATAAATTTTACTGCTTCTTACTTACTCCTATAATGCAATATTACTTCCACTTCCTACTTGTCTCTATTCATAAATTTTACTGCTTCCTACTTACTCCTATAATGCAACATTACTTCCACTTCCTACTTGTCTCTATTCATAAATTTTACTGCTTCCTACTTACTCCTATAATGCAACATTACTTCCACTTCCTACTTGTCTCTATTCATAAATTTTACTACTTCTTACTTACTCCTATAATGCAATATTACTTCCACTTCCTACTTGTCTCCATTCTTATATTTCACTGCTTCCAACTTACTCATTTCCACTTCCTACTTGCCTCTTTTCATACCTCACTTCCTTTTCTTATATCTCTTTATCCCTTCAAAAATTCCCTTCATCTACTTGCACCCTAATAAGTGTTTTCCACTTCCTACTTGTCCCTTATCACATCCTACTTTCCACTTCCTAATTTTGTCCTTTTCTCACATTTTACCTATTAGTTCCGATTATTCCCACTCTTCCCATTCGGCCCATTATACGTCACGGTTAACTCCTATATTCTCTTTTCGGCTTCTTTTTATCCCTATTTATACTTGTTCCTTTTCACACGAAAAGTAGGAAGTGAAAATGGAAATTAGGATGTGGAAGGTAGGAAGTAGAATGTATAAAGTGCGAATTGGGTAGGGGCAAATAGGATATAGAAGTGGAATGTAGAATATGCGAATTAGGAAATAGTTATTAAAATAGGAAGTGAAATGTATAATGTTTTGGAATTAAATAGGAAGTGACAAGTAGGAAGTGGAATGTAGAATATACGAATTAGGAAATAGGAAGCGACAAGTAGGAAGTGGAGTGTATAATGTTAGAATTGGGAAATGGGAAGCGACAAGTAGGAAGTGGAATGCAGAATATGCGAATTAGGAAATAGTTAGTAAAGTAGGAAGTGGAGTGTATAATGTTCTCGAATTAAATAGGGAGCGATAAGTAGGAAGTGGAGTGTATAATGTTCTCCAATTAAATAGGGAGCGATAGGTAGGAAGTGGAATGTAGAATATACGAATTAGGAAATAGGAAGCGACAAGTAGGAAGTGGAGTGTATAATGTTCGAATTGGGAAATAGGAAGCGACAAGTAGGAAGTGGAATGCAAAATATGCGAATTAGGAAATAGTTATTAAAATAGGAAGTGAAATCTATAATGTTTTGGACTTAAATAGGAAGTGCCAAGTAGGAAGTGGAATGTGTGAAATAGGCAATAGAAAAATTCCAAATGACCCTTGGCAAGTAGGAAAATGAAGTGTAAAATTTAAGAATTCCTTTTTTTTGGTATTTCTTCTTTTTCTGCTTTTTGCCTTCTTTTATATTTTTTTTTCTACACTTTTGTGTTGTTGAAAATATACACATTTCTTCTCGTCCATTTACCACTTCTTTTGTACTTTGTCCTACTTTCTACTTTTTTCAATTTTAATGGTTTTCTTCATTCTATTCTTTCTCAATGAAATCATTCACATGAAGAAAACGTAACTGAAGCTCCTCGCATATTATTCTTTTTAGTTCAAGAATAAACTACCAAGTTTTATAGTTTGCTATAAAAACGAAACAGTTGTTTTTATCAAATTATTATATATACAAAACGCTGAAGGCGTAAAACATTCTATTTGCATTTTTTTAAACGACAAATATGCAAATTCATGAATTAATATTTTTAAATTTACAAATTTTTTGGTGATATTTTTTCGTCTTTATAAACAAATTGTAAAAATTTTTTTTTTTTACTTCAGCTTATGTATATGAAAAGATTGAAGAAATTATGTATAGAAGAATGTATATAGAAGGAGAAAGTAGAAAAATTATTCGTTCGAATAAAAATCTATTATTGAAAAATTATTCGATTAAATAGTTATTTGATAATATTAAAGTAACCGATTACTTGAATCTAATAATAATTTTTTTTTCACTTTTATATACGAAGAAACTTTCCACATGTAATACAAGACTTCAGAAAAAAAAAATTATTCATTTTCATTCCCAGACTCAAATATAAAAGACTGCGATAAATAAGATAGTCGTAAGTAATTTGGAGAAAGTATAGAAGCTTATTGAGGAGTCTCACAATTAATCGCTTAATAAAATATAATGCAAGAAACCACATTTATCGTGACAACCGATTAATTGACAGTAAAATATGACAATCATTTCTTTAATTAATACAAAAACATATATGCTTATATACCTAATATTTTTACAAATCAAGCTGATTCATTTTTATTCTTTTTCACGCACGTGAAATGGAAATTAACACTCCATAAGTTTACGCAACTTCTTGATAATAAGTTTTTTTTTTTTTTTTTTTTTTTTTCTTTAAAATACTGACGCCAGACATATTTCACCTAATTTTCATTGAAATTTTATTTATTTTATTTATATATTGTTCGTCGAGAATTAATTTTATTTGATGAATTAAATTTATTCCTGATAAGTTAAGTAAATAATTATCGCATCATAAAGATGTTAATTAAAAGTATAGAATTTAACTGAACTTTAATGCATAAACTATGTGTTTATGTCTTCATTACTGAAAATTATTATGTTCATCATTATGATGAAATATAATTGTATATAATTTTTAACAAGAATAATGTAATTTTATATATGTAAAAATAATAACAATAGTAAAAAAATGTTTAAATGGATAATAATATAATTATACTCAATGTATAATAAATTAATAATGCAGTGATATTCAATGTAATGATGCAAAATAACTTCTTGGCAATGGTTGCTAAGCAATATGTTGAAAATTCGTTGCATAGCAACGGTTGCTAGGCTACAGATTCTTAGCAAAGTAGGAAAATGATTACTTAGTAACGGTTGCTAAGCAACAGTTTCGTAGCAACCGTTGATATGATATGGTTGCTAAGCAAAATGGTGAAAATTCGTTGCGTAGCAACGGTTGCTAGGCTACTGATCCTTAGCAAACAAGTAGGGAAATTATTACTTAGAAACGGTTGCTAAGCAACCAGTGTTAAAAAGTAATTGTTTAGCATGGTTGCTAAGAAACTGTTACATGGCAAGCGTTGCTAAGCAATGGTTGCTAAGCAATATGTCGAAAATTCGTTGCATAGCAACGGTTGCTAGGCTACAGATTCTTAGCAAAGTAGGAAAATTTTTACTTAGCAACGGTTGCTAAGCAACAGTTTCATAGCAACCATTGTCAAATTGTGTCACCTACCAACGATTATACTAAGAAACAATTTCTTAGCAACCATAGTTGATAATTTGTTGCCTAGCAACAGTTTCTTAGCAATCGTTCTCAAAAATGAATTTCTCAGCATGAGATTATGAAGTAAAATTATAATAAAAAAATCTATAATATAATGTTTTTAAAAAAAAATAGACATTAATAATCAGCACGTCAATGCGTGCGATCAGTATATAGTTAAATAGCCGCAACAGATCAGTGACCAGTGACGGATGGTGATCTCGCGCCTCAACTATAAGAATTTAAATCCACTCGATATTTCTTAATTATCACAAGCGAGCGCAGCAACGTGGTCCCTTCACTTAGTGGATTCTTAATAGCTTTCCAAGAGCATAAGAGAAAGAGAGAAAGATCGAGAGAGAGAGACCTAGGTAGACAAAACTTTGAGCGAGAGAACCCGCGTCATTTGAATGCGATGGAATGCTGGTTCCAAGGCGGCTCATCTGAAGTTGAGTTGGGTTCGATTGCTCAACCAGCACACCACCATCGCTCGCGCTCAAACAACTTGAGAAAAGAAGAAGAAGAAGAATATAGATGGTACCCAAAGCACAGGGCACCGTAACATTAATACGACGGTGTGATTCTTTGTGTGTATTATATATATATATATATTTTTTTTTCATTGTATGCAACAAACATACATACACACACTTTAAACTATGTGTACCACATACTAACACAAAAAGAAAACTGCCTCGACAGTGTGTTCGCCAGAAGCTTTCTATGCTGTCACACATTCCTGAATCAAATTAAAAAACAAACAGGCTACGTGCCAGCACGTTCATGCCTTCGAGGGTTCACTTTCTGGGGTGGTAGCGTGAACAAAAATTATTTGGGAATTCAATTTTCGATATTTTCCCCGCACTAATATTTAATCGGTTAAACGCAATTTTCCATACAGGCAAAATATTCCATCAAATAAAGCAAAATCAACTTCTTGAACATTAGTTGAAATAAACTTTTCCAAGATCTGGAGATCAATGACAATAAAATAAAGTCTATGGTTCAAAAAAAAAAAAAAAATGTAATGAAAAAGAAACGAAACGGAGAGATTGATTATACACAAAAAAAGGGGCATTTTTGTGGAACGAGAAGTTGAAATGTATGGAATATTTTGTTAATGTTCGGTTGAATGCATTTGGTGAAGACAACTAGGTAGAAACTCGTCGACTTGAATCGAACTTGTAAGAATTCATCTTTTCAATCCAAGTTCGGCCCCCCTCTCGTTTCGACCCGTGTGTGGGTACACTTTGCCACAATAAAGCAGAAGAAAGAAGATCCTCTTCTCAGAATCGCACCATCAGATACGCGTCTAGACTAAAGTGGCGCCACAGGACCCTGGTGGACATTGCGTTAACTGCGCGTTCATATTTCTGAAACAACCCTGAAAAATTCTGAAATTCTGAAATTCTGAAATTCTTATTGATGAAAAATCCAGTTTCCCATTAAAAAATCCCAATTACCCCCTTTGAAAATAGAAGAAGAATTCAGAAACAAGTTCCAACCAACCAACCAATTTTCATTATAGAAAGTGGTAATTTTTTAATTGCGAGATTTCCTTATCTCTGGAAAGATATAGACTTCCTAGAATAATAGGAAAGAAGAATAATAATTTTCGTGTTTAATTTGATGGTGTCAAGGTTTGAGTATTGTCGTGCTTGAAAATTAAATACGTGCTAAAGACAGGCAAGTTTTGAAGGTATAAGGCCTGGGTGAAGCGATTTGGGTGGGGGCTTTGGAATGCGCGGCGCCTAGGGCTCGTTGGATTCCAGGGCCACACGTGCCCCCTGCTCCTCCCCCGCCACAACCATTGCCAGTAAACTTTGCCTCCGGGTAGTCGACGCTTGCGACCACCATGGAACTCATTCATGAGCGCGCACTTCCTACCACACAACGATTCCACCAACAACTTCGAATGTGATGCAAGAAGAACATGGAAAAGGCAAACTCTTGCGCTATAGCTGCTACCATCTCTTGGTAAAACATTCAGATTCATTGCTGGAATGAAAACACAATTCTTCAACTGATAATGAAAAAATTTATCCATAATCCATATATTTGCAAATTTCAAAACTATTAAATTCTCAAGTTGATTCTGAAACAAGAAGAGAAATAAAAAACGAAATTATTCAAAATTATTCCCAATTGTTAATTTTGATTAAAATTAATTAGGATTAATTCATTAAGATCGAGAATGAAAAACTATTCCAAATTTTACCCTCTGATCAACAACATTTTTGTTCCATTTCTTCTGGCTAAAGAAAAAATGATCCTAAAGAGATAAAAGATCAATTGATATCAAAAATAAACGAATTCTATGCAAATGGATTTTTCAAATTGCCACAATGTTGGTTTTATTATAATAATAATTGGAAAAAATGGAAATTGAAAAACCAATTTTTCCCAAGGTGAGCACGTGTACCTCTTTTTTTTACGACCAAAAGAAATGAGATTATTGTGTGAATTACCGTAAGTGAATGTTCATAATGAGGCAATAATATCTACGGTAACATGACGTTAATTGTTTTTTAATGAATGATAAATATTTTTAATGTACTCAACATTTTTAAATGTCATAAATATTCTTTACTGTCGAGTTAATTTTTTTTCTTTTCTAATTTTTAGATAGAAAAAGTATTTCTAAATTAGATATCATTATCAAAGAAATAAATAATTCAGTATTGATAATTCAATTTTCATCTCCTACCTTGCACTTTCAAATGTTGCTGAAGCACTGCTTCCTATTGCTCCAAATCCAACACCAACGGCCAAACCCTCAGGAATGTTGTGTACCTTAAAACAATTTTTTATTAAATATATAAATACTAAAAATTAGTCTAATCTGTTATTAAATCAATCATTGTTGAATTAGATCGAATGCAAAGGAATTTATGCGAAAATTGATCTGAATGTCATTGTTTTACAATTGATGGGAATTTTTTTTTCTTTTCTTTTCATGTAAGAGTTTACAAGAGGGCAAAAAATTTTTATTAAGTGAAATTGGACGGCCACTTAAAAGCAACTCCTACTTAAATTTCAATCTATTTAACTTGATGATAATACTCACGGTGATTGCAATAACCAACAGCAATATTCTTCTCCATTGATTATTTTTTGATTCATTTCCAGGATCCTCATAGAGTGTTCCAATTTCTCCCGATTCAGTTGGTCTTTGAATACCACTCGTTGGTCTTCTTCTTGTACTCTGTTCATAAAATCCTGTAAAAAAAATTTGTAAAAATTGTGTCAAGTTTTTTTACTTTTCGTTTGAAAAAAAAAAAAAATAAAACCAATCTCACAATGGCGCACTCCATTAATCAAGCAGAAAATTTAAGCTATTTTTTTCAAATCGTGTCTTACATTCTCATTTTTTTTTTAATAATCATATTACCAATAATCCAGCTTACGAAGTGAAACAGAAGACACTTATCTCTTTAAATAAAAAGTGTATGCATTTTTTTTCTGCAGGCGTGAGTAACAACATCAGTCAATGCATGAAACTCTTTCACAGTAGAGTAATTTGAATACTATTTATTCAGAGAATTAATTACCCATGAAATGATTTTACATTCTCATTTTTTTTCTCTCTCTAAAATAGGAGAGCAGTTGCGTTTCCTGATTTTTACTTTAAATATTGTTAAATTACAAATGTCATTTCAAGGTTTGTTTGCGTTACCATTTTCTACAAGGTTTATGCGATTTTAATTTGTGTCACTGGTTATTGTTAAATGAGCTTTAAAGGCGTCAATAGCTAACAGAATATTCAATTGTTAGAATAAATTAAGTCTACGTAATTAAGTGTCATGCAATTTTCGTATACACGAGACCAAAGGATTATAACTGCATGCATTATCCTGTCCAATCATTATTAGGAAATTAATATTTCCATCAACCAGAAAAATTCTTCTTTTTCTTCCTTTTGCAATTTTTCATCATATTAAAAAAGAACCAAATTAAAAACATTTTTCGTCACAGTAAGAGATTTCGAAAAAAGAAGTACTTGAACTATTATTTTTTAAAATGAATATTTAAATTTCAAACCAATGAAATCTAAGAAAAGAAAAATAATCGACAAAATAGAGTACTTATTTTTGTAAATCTGCAATAAAATCAAAAGAGGGGCGAGTGTACACGGACGTTTTTCATTTTCTTAAAAACTGATTTCATTGTTCAAGCCTACAGTATAGAGAAAAAAATTTTTTGTTTTGTTTTTTACCAATAGAAAAAAAAAGACTTATTTGCAATACCATCGATTGTGGTTGATTCAATATGCGAGTACTTATTGCGGCCAGAAATTTGCTTTTCACTAACTAGTTGGTTATCGTCTAAGTCCTCGTCACTCTTTAGTTTTGCAAGAGTCTTGCTTCTTTGTTTCGTACCGACTGATTGCATTGCTAAAAGCACATTGGGGGACTGAATGCCAAGGGTGGATATCAACACGTCCGTTCCATAAACAAAAGCCGCGCCAAGAAGAAATCCAATGCCAACAGGTACAAATGAAAATTCTCCCTCGGCTCCATATAATTTGCTCTCTTTTGCCATTTCAATTGCCGGTGCCAATAGTGACCAATAACTCGCTGCTATCATAACGCCAGCAGCAAATCCAAGACTGGAATCCAGAAGTTTACGCTAAAATCAGAAGAAAAAAAATTAGTTAATATTATTTTTTATAGAAATGCAAAAAAAACGTTACATTTTTTCCCGCTCACTTTTTGGATCTTTGATCTAATTTGTTTCAATGATTAAGAATAATATTGACTTTTTTGCAAACAAGGTTACTTCTTCTGTTACGATATTTAGTGCATTTGATATTAAAAACAAGGTTCTAATAAACTCAATGAATAGAAACTATAACATAAAAATTAGAAATACAATTATTTAATCTAATCTTGTGCTTCAATGATTTTAAATAAAAATCACAATACTGATAAATTCCTTTTGTTAATTCCGTGCAAATAATTATCATTATTTCACAAATATTTATTTTTCATAATTTTTGCTTTATTGAAAAATTTTAACATTTGAAAAAGATTCTCATAAATAGGAGATAGAATTTTTTTTAGGAAAGAAAAATTAAATACAACTACCGTTCCCGAAGATTCAATTAATATTTGTGTCAAGGTACAACACTCAATAATGAATTACGATGAAGTGCTATAACATTTGAAGTTTTATGATGTCAAAGAATGACATTAAAAACGGCAATAAATTCAGACAAAGGAAGAAGTGCGTATTATTATATCATTTGAAAAGTTCTTAAATACTTTTAAAACTGAAATTAAATAATTGCTGGGCAAATTTTGATTATGTTCTTCCTTATAAAAGGTAAATTAAATTTTACTTTTTGCATTTAATTGAAAATATTTGGGTCCAAATTATTTGAAAAGAAAATTTCATAATGGAAAATATAAAAACAACTTTTTAGATAATAAAAAAATCTTCATTATTAATTTTTTTTTTTTTTTTGAAATATCATAAAAGCAAACACAAGACCAAAAAATCTAAATCACACTAAATATTTAATTTTAATTTGATGTATACTTTTATTATATTGATCGTAGAGATAACTTGGTTTCTTTGAAACTATAAAAGGAGAAGGAATTAATCTCCGTTTCACCTGCTGCCAATTTCCTTATTTTTTTTTTCAAGATATTATTAGAAAGTGTTTCATATCAGTGCTCTAAACAGCGGAAATTAAGCAAATATTGTATTTGAATTAATACGTTTATCGCACACGTGAATCACAAAAAGCGAGCAACAAAAAAACATATA
This sequence comes from Leptopilina clavipes, assembly GCA_001855655.1. NCBI lineage: Eukaryota > Metazoa > Arthropoda > Insecta > Hymenoptera > Figitidae > Leptopilina > Leptopilina clavipes. The sequence continues at coordinate 12,422 of JUFY01013597.1, forward strand.
TGTTTCCGAATGAATCGTGAAATATTCTCAACATCATAAATCTTTGCTAATTATTGGTAAATTTAATTTGCATACTTATCGAATGAAAGAGAAAAATAATTAATAATTATAGAAAACGTTTAATTTTCAAATTAATTGATTGACATTTTTTTTCAAATTCATAAACGCTCTTTTATAGTTTAATTACAATTATTCTATGAACTTGAAATATTAAATCAATAATCAATAATTTTGATAGTTTTCTTAGTCAGAATTTATAAAATTTGAAACAAGTATATTAGATATCTAATTCTACTGTTTCTGAAATAAATTAAAATTATATTAATTAAATTTTTCATTGATGATTGTCACACAATTGAATTTTAAACAGTATTTTTTTTAAATTCTTTCTTCAGTAAATTAAAAATTAAAAAAATTATTAATTAAAAAAATATGAGTAAAATAATAAACTAATAAAATAGATGAAGAATTGAAAACATTTTTAAATTTCAATAGAAATTAGACTTTGAAAAATAATGTTTAGTAATATAATTTTAATTTGTTTGCACAAAACTGCAAAAACGTGAAATAAAATAATAGATATTGTCTTGTTTATAGCAGTTATTTTGTTTTAATTGTTTATTATGTCACGATTAAGAGATAAAGTAAGAAAAAAAAGAGTATAATCTTACGTGTTTTCCCCTAATGAAAATGACTAAGGCAGCACCTAAAGCTGTTAAACCCCAGGTAAATAAGGTACCCAATAGGGTTTGCGTAATTGGTGCGTATCCTTTTAACATGATTGTTTTCTTAATGAAAAATTATATGTTCTGGATTCCTGAAGATACTGTTTACCCTCAAAGCGAATTGAAAGAAACTGATTTGCGAATTCTCGTTGACGTGCACTCAGTCCCCCTTATCTCAACTGCCACCACCATATCACCATCGTTATTTCCACTCAAACACAATTGACGATAACCCTGCACCTGCTGCAAGTTCCCTTGACATTGTATACGTGATGCAATGAGTATAATGAACTCTTAATTTTTCAACTTTCATTAATTATTTTATACAGATGATGATTCCAATTGTTCCATTGATGATAACAAATCCATGTTCTTGACGATTCTTTACTATTACTTGTCTTATCAGTAAATGGAAAATTTATAATTATTCACTATTCTACGCAAATAGGAGTAGAAATATGCACAATTTATTTAATTGTAATGACAAAATATTCATAAATAAATTGTCATCTTCCCACAATGGAAGGTTGATAGGTTATCACAATACTTTCACTTATTTCCTGCTCTTGATGTCTTGTTTTAAGCTGATTGATCTATTTTCTCATTGTTGAAGTACCTATTTCTTATTATATGATGCCCGGAAATGGAATTTATAATTAAACTTGCAATAATTATAAGCGTTAAATTGCGCATATATTTGACAGCCGCCCGTCTTAACCAACTTAACCTCAAATTTCTGACGTGGCGCTTCTGTATTTGTATAGTAGCAGACGACACAAAAAGTGACGTTTAAAGATGGCGTCTGCTTCGGTAGGTGTCTCGTGTTTTCTGTGATTATTTGTGTTTAATTATTACAAATTTTCCATCTTTTTGATTTTTCGCAAATCACGAGACATTCTGACAACCTGTTTAAACGTTCTAAGCTATAAAAAAAATATTTATAGCTTTTTTCCACGTCCTGGAAAGCTGCTGTTCGCTATTGCATGTGACGTGTATGTATGCGTTATTTTTTTGACGGATTTTTTTGACTGTTCAATTTAGTTTGTTTTCTTATAAAGTATTTTAATAATTTATCGAATATTAACGTAAACTTTATTGAATCTAATATTTACAAATGAAAAAAAATACATTATTTAAATTTACGAATTCGTTAAATTTATTTCAATGAAGATAACCTATTTTCAACGTGAGTTCTGTTATTGATTTTTAAGTCATCAATTAACACAAATTTAAGGTGTGAGTTTTTTTTTGTATTTATTCTTTGATATTGTCTTTTCTTTTTATTAGTTTCAATTGTTTATCAGACTTTATTTTAAATAGATTTACTCTTCTGGCACATATTATCTTTGCTTAATATTTGCACAGCTTGTATGATGACATATTTTATTTATTGTATAGAAATTTTTTATTCAGTTTATGAATTTAAAAATTTGCAAATAATTTGGAATTTAGGTACCTTTACTCATGGATGACGATACGATAGCATTTGGTGAGGAGGATGAGGCGACACAAAATAAACTCAAGTATGAATTATTTAATTGTTGAAAAAAATTAATACAAATCATGGAAATTTCTTATTGAAATTAAAATTCTTTCCTTTTTGTTTTAGGCATCCTTACGTTACAATGTTTCACCTGGCATTTAGAATTACAGCCCTTGTCGTGTACTTGTTTTATGGAGTGTATTCAGATAGTTTTATAGCTGGTTTCGTTGTTGTTATGCTCCTACTTTCGATGGATTTTTGGACTGTAAAAAATATAACAGGAAGACTGATGGTTGGTCTGAGATGGTGGAATTACGTGGACGATGATGGGAAAAGTCATTGGATCTTCGAATCAAGAAAGGTTCCATTTAATTTTTAAAAATTCTTTACAATGATTACAAATTTTTTCATTTTTATAAAATAACATTTATTATTATGTTTTGCATGAGTGAAAACGTAAATTATATTAAATGAGATATCTGTCATATGCCCTGTGTCTTTCAGGGTTCTCAACAGAATCGATTACATGATTCAGAGGTGCGAATATTTTGGCTCGCATTAATACTCTGTCCACTAATATGGGTTCTTTTCTTTTTTGTCGCATTATTTGGATTTAAATTTAAATGGTTGCTATTGACAGTGATGGCACTTATTCTTAATGGAGCCAATCTTTATGGTTACATAAAATGTAAAATGGGCAGTGACAAAAATATTTCTTCAGCAACTAGCGAATTTCTCAGGAAACAAGTTCTACAAAACGTATGTCTTGATTCATTAATGATTTTAATATTTCAAATTTCTGTCGTTTCATTAAATTCTAATTATCATTGAAACAATTGTGAAATTTACAGATGGCGTCAATGATGACAAAGAGTCCTCAAACCACAAATTCGAATCAATCAGGAAATATAATTTAAGAAATGTGATAATTTCTCCGAACGATATGTAATAATCGTAAATAATTATATTTATCGTAAAGTAAGTTGTAAATACGCAATAGACTTTTTTTTAATTCAAAAGAATTAATAAATTTAACACATGATCGTACAATTCTAGATGGAAAAAAAACAGTTTTATTAAGAATATATCCAATTTTTATTACATTTGACTATCTTTTTATTTTAAATAAATAATAAGACATTTCTAAATCAATTTTTCTAATTTAGGAGAGACAAAAAAATGATTCGATACGTTAATTTCTAGTTTATTGATGCCATACGGCAATACATATTGTACAATGCAGTTTTCTTGTCAACAGTCTTCTAATACGCAGTATTTATATGATAATTTTTTTTGTCTTTTTTTTAATTAATAACATTTTATTTACTACTCCTGCTCTAAACCGTTATGTATTCCATTCCGGAAGAAAGTATCACAAAATAATTTCTCCATCTCATTCGCTTATCTACTCAATGACGATTTCGTTTCTGTTTCGTTCTAACATTTTACAATATTCATTCCCTCTAAACTTGTACTGCAGTCATTTAAATCTCATTTTATGAATTTTTTTTATAACTATACAATGTGTGTGAGTGTGTGTGGGCGTGGACATAATATTTGGGAATGAGTAAAACAAAGCAAATATTTTTATTGTTATAAACTCGACAGTAGATCGAAAAATATTTTCCTCTCTTAATCAATTTCACCAAACAAATAAATTTAGAATTCTAATTTTTTTCTATTCAAATTAAAATAATTGAAATAAAAGGTATAAATATCGAAATAATAAAGAAAAATAATAAAATAATATTAGTTGAGAAATATAAAACCAATAAATTTGAAAATAATAATTTAATAAAATCTCAAAGAGAAAAGAATTTATAGATTAATAATTTTCTAATGAGCGTGAAATTTGGAATAATTTAAATGTACTCAATCACAAATTTTTTTAATGTTGTTTAAGGAATTTATTTGTCACAAATTCTGAACATACGGAACACTAAAAAACTTAAGTCTACGCACGAATGAAGAATTACAAATTTTAAAATAGAAATAATACAATTTCATCATTTCTTCTTTTTTTCCACTTATATGTATGTACAATTTTCGATTTTTCGATGATTTAATTTACAAACGAGAAATAAAAAGAATTAATATACATAAATTTTTAAACGACGAATATAAAGAAATTATTCAAACCTAAAATACACTAATATAATTAATTACTAATTGATTTTTTGTTCTAATACAGTCTGATTGTTAAAAATAATAAATATCTGCTAAAATGAAAACTTACATTTAAAAAAATCTGAATAGAAAATAAAAATAAATGCAATTATTTTGAGTTTCGATTCGATCTACTGTCACAAATCATCTTAAATACAAATGTGAATTAAGTAAAAAAAATAAAATTAACATTCTCACAGCTAAAAATAAAAAGCTTCTAAAAAAAGTAGTATGCAAGTTGATTTGTAAAAATGTATAAAAAAGACAATGTTACAAAGTATAAAAATTGTATGAGTCTTTTTACTTAAACATCAAGTGTCTTATAATTTTTGCCCAAATTTGATTATTTAGTTTTTTTAATGGATTAATTTTTTTCAATTAACTTTAGTCATTAATTTATCACTGACTTTAAATTCTTTATTCATATATATGTCTGTAAAAAATTTTATAATGTTTATTATTTATTTCTTTTAATTTCAAATATTGTATAAAATTTAATTCGATAAAAAAATTTTTTTTAATTGAAGAGAATTATTTACACTTATGTAAAAGTATTTAAAATAAAAATATTTAAAATAACATTTTTTTTCTGCTAAATGAAAATCAAAATAGGTGGTTGAGATCAATTTAAAAATATTGAAAATTCTTTTAAGGTAAATTTGAAAAAAAATACAAGACAAATGTTAAAATTAAAAGTCTCATACTCAAATGATTTCTAAACATTTTTTTTTTTAAGTAAAATCTGGGGTTCTAGATTATTAAAATTATTTATATATACCGTCAGCATGGAAAATATTCACATGCCACTAATCGTGTTTTGCTCTCTTTTGAATAATATTTATAATAATATATATATATTTATATATATATATATCTATGTATATATTATTTCTTATATAATATGTATAATGTTGTTAATGACAGATGGTGCTTTTATTTACACACAATTGTAAATTCCTGACCCTCTAGTTCTCAATAAAATAATGGAATGATTGTTAAAGTACGATAGGTGCAAAAAAAAATAATTAAAAAAAGAAAAATAGAACTAAAAAATTGAAAAATTGAGAAACAGTGTAGTAACAAAATCTCTGCCATGTTCAATCAAGAAAATATCGAAAAACAAGAAAAAAATTTGCTTATTGCTTTCGTCACTTTTATAATTAATGACACTCTATACATAGTCGAGGCAGTTTGTACCTTTCGCGTTTTTATGAATAGTTATCAAAGAAATGTACAATACGAGTAACAATATGTACTCGTAAAATCGGAGGACATAAATAAGCGTGAGCTTATTGTCATTACAGACCGAAGAATTAATGTACAAAGTTTTAACTAGATCGTATCGAATACTTACACTATTTAGTCAAAATTTATTAGTTTCGATTATAAATTTTTTTTTTCTTGATATTTTTCGATATTTCCCTGATGCTGATAAATTGCTTTAATAATTCCACTATCTTTTAAATACAAGGGGACATTTTTTTTTGTACATAGATAGCGGAAATGATAATTGTTTACAAGATATTAAATATTATGAAACAAAAAATATAAACGAAAGGCAGTAACTTTTTGCAGCAATTTGTAAATTGATTCGTATTTTTAGGAATGTTATGAACAGTTTTTTTTAATTCTCAATAGTTCTACAATTTTTTAATTTATAAATTTACCACTAAAACGAAATTTTATTTTTTTGTCTCGTTTAAACTACTTTTAGTATTTTTTTATTTTTTTTTTTATTTTGGTAATTATATATTTTTTTAGGAATGGGAATAAATTCTCTCCCTCTCTCTTTGAAAATATCTTGTATATCAAATTAAAGAAATTGAGAGACAAAAGTATGATACGAAATTAATACAAATTGCTCCAAAAATATAAATGAATGAAAAACAAAGAATGAAAAAAAATGGTCGAAGTGCGACTTTGTACATGTGATTTTTTTGTCTGAGGGCACAGGTCAACAGTACGTGATTTCAACATCCAGTATCTCTATATATAAACTATTTTTTCACACGTACTCAGTTTTATCATTCAAATGAAAATGAATTCTTTCATTCATAATTCATAAATTTTCACATTCCTAATGGCATCTCTTAAACTATGCTTACAACAGTTTTTTTTTTTTAGTTACGCTCTAATTAAAATAATAGTAATAATAATTAGGTATTGAGAAGTTTTTCCCTAATCGTGCACATTGGATATGGCATATATTTATTAACAGTTGTCAGTTTTGGCAGTATGGCAATTTTCTTGTCAGTGATAAAAAGTTTACGTCTCCTTTCGTCATTTTTTTCCTGCTCCTCCTCATCATCATCATATTAAATATGTATGTCAATATAGTTTTTCCTTTGAAAATGAATTGAACAATTTTTATCTAAATTGTGCAAGTAAAAGCACTTGCTGTAAATTGAGCTTTGATACGAAGCTCTTGACTTGATTTTAACAATATTTATTTTTTTTCTTGTTAGTTTGAAAAAAAAAATGTTACTCTACTGGTAAAACATGCCTGGGCATTATATAAAATGTCAACAGAGTCATGTTTTATTTTTATTTTGTTTTGCTTATCCTAGATAGTCGTTATTGAAGGAAGCACACATCTGTATTGAGTATTTTGAGTTTGATCAGTGCCAATGATTTCCAGTATACGAAAGAGGCACGAGAATCTAGGGTTTTGGAACCGTTTTTTGTTTTTTATTTTTCATTATAGGAACGTAATATTGGAAGGCTTGAAGCTCGAAATTTGAAAATAGAAAAGCTTCGAATCTTCAAATATTTCTTTTTTTGGACGAAGCAACATCCGAGATGAAAATGGTAATTTTGAGAGACTAGCTATTGAAGAACAAAAGTTAATTTAGTTTTCAAAAAGAAAAAATTTTTTTTTCTTTCGAAATTAGAAAAGTGTAAATTCAAGTCAACAATATATCGATATGTTTAACGTAATGGAGAGTTACGCTTTTTTTTTTTGTTTTGTTTAAATCTAAATCACTCAATTTCTATTATTTTTGCCTAGAAAACAATTACGTAATTGAGACGGAGAATTTTGGTTTTTTTCGATTATTTTTTTCGCTTTTGGGACATTGGGAGTGTTATGAACACATTTTATCATCATTCAGTACTCGCGAGTTTTTTTTTCTGCATTTTTCCTTAGATTATTCATTTTTTGTTGCTTCTGAATGCCTTTTTGTTATTGATTCAATTATTATCCTATATGTATATTTTTTGTTCATTGGCAGTCCTTTTTCTTTTGAATCTAGCAACGCTTTTCGAACCCAACTTCTTAGACACGATATTGACTGACGTTCGTATAGGAAAAGACAGCAAATTCATCTTACGAAATTTAAACCCGTCGTACTTTTGCTCTCTCTCCAATATCTCGTGTTCTTCTTTCGCCTCGATCCCTTGGCACCTCCCTAGTCTCGCGAATTTCCGCTTGTCAGTTGGCGTAATGATCGAAAGAACCTAAATATTCCAGACTAGCGCGATAGCAGAATTGATATTGATCCTGGAATTAAAGGATTATTTTTATTATTTAAAATGTTGAAATTCTTAGAGATAACTGAAAAAAAAGAATTTGTAAATTACCTCAGTTTGTACCATCGCAGGACGTTGTGTACGTAATATTCTAACTGTTTGGAAAATGTCGACAACACCCTCGTACTGCATCCTTTCTAAAACGATGCTGAGCGTAATGAAAACGCCAGTTCTGCCAACGCCGGCACTACAATGAACGGTGATCGGACCATCCTGTCCAAATTGCTCCTTTGTTTTGTGCACTTGACCAATAAAGTCAATAAATCCATCGCCCGATTTCGGAACACCCTGCTCGGGCCAATCGATAAATTGAAATTGTCTCACGGTACGACTCGCGCCATCTCTTGCATCAGTAACTTTGAATTCACGTAAAATATATTGTGGCATATTATATTCGGCAATTGGATCAACAACGTAACATTGATATCGAATCGATCGATCGGACGGCCAATACTGATGGCATTTCTCCCTTCCCATTTCCTTTAATTTTGTCAGCATCACAACAATCGTTGAATTATGCTCCCAAAGCATTCGCCAAAAATCATCTGTCGTATCCTTTAATGGACCCTGAGTCGCAATGTAGGCGCTACGATAACGATAACCGTCAATTAAACTCGCATTGATATAATCCGAACCTTCAATATTGCGCTGTGGTTGTAGACAAACGCGTGTACATTCATAAGGCAAAATGTGGACCAATCGATTTTTGTGCTTGTTACAAGGTAAATTGGCCGATATAAATCTTGTCGAGTCCGCTTTGATGTTGGAGAGTTTTTTAAATTCTAATTCCATACCCGTGATAATGTCAATTTCAGGTTGCATTAATTTTTGTATGTGCGAATGTAAATTTCTCGCTGGTACTTCCGTATTGCCACAAATAACAGCCTCGAGTAGTGCGTCGTGAATGAAAATATACTGATCCTCCGTTTGTACCATATAATTCCTTTGCGCACGAAGGCATGTCACATGGCCATAAATATCAATCATCTTCTCGTGCTTAATTCTCTCGAGCATGGAATCAATCACAATGAAACAACCAGTTCGTCCAACACCTGCGCTACAATGAACGACCATTGGTCCACTGTCCGATGGATTGAGTGCCTTGACGCGTCGTAAAAATTGAAGGAAAGGCGCCGGATGCTCAGGTACACCATGATCAGGCCAAGCGGTAAATTGCAATTGTTTAATTTCCCTTCGCTCCGAATATCCATTGCGACAAATTTGAAATGTTCTGATGCAATAGGTCGCCAATTCTTGTACATCACTGATCGATACTGTCATTTGTCCGTAAGTTTCTGCTCCCCTTGTTGGCCAATATTGATCGCATTTGATTCTTGTTCTCTCCTCAAGTTTCGTCATCATGACAATTGTACTCGAACGCAATTCCCAGCACATTCGCCAAAAATCGGCAAAAGTCTCCTGTAATGGACCTTGCGTTGCAACGTACGCATTTTGTTTTCGATAGCCATCACAATAGTTCGCATTGATATAATCCGAGCCCGGTATACCGTCAATTGTTTGAAGAATAACTCTCGAATGATCATAGGCAATTACGTTTGCGTAACGATTCTTTGATGTATTCACCTCCATGTTTGAATGATCCCAGGTGAATTGTTGACCAGGTTCTATTGATTCATATTCCTGGCTGAATTTAAGATTGTCATTCGCTTTCAGTCGTTCAATATGATTGCCCAATTCACTTATTGGAATCGGAGGATGTGATATCATTCCAGGTGTTTGGAAATTCAATCGACGCATTTCCACTGGATCCGAGGGCGCTGGATTTGAACTCATATCAGCAGCCATTAGTGGTCGCGTAACTGCCGCCTGATCTGGCGTTTTACACGGTTGTCTTCGACTGGAAAAAATTTGATTAAATATTAGAAAAAAATTAAATTCAATAATTGGGAGATGAGAATGGAAAAATGGAAAAGAACTTACTGCTTGACAACGAAGAGAAGAACGAGACACACGCAGACCATGAGAGCAGCGATTATTGGACCAATCACCCACACCATTCCAGGTTCTTGACCGCTTGTTTTTACCGAAACTTCCGGATTCCCTTCGCCAGGATTGTCAATATTTGATGGTCGACGAGGAGGATCACCAGGAGGTACTTTCCTCATGTTGAGCGACAAGTATTCCGAGAATGGCGACGACGTGTAAAGATGCTGCAAAAGAAAAAAATTTTTCTTTTATAGTGGAAAAATCAAATTGGAAATCAAATGAAACCAAATTCTAAAATACATACCCTTCTTGGAGTGTCAACGACAGCTCGTACGAATACCCTGTACCTTTTGTTTTTATCAAGTTTCTTATTCGTATAACGATCGTAAGTATCACCATTGCCTAAGTAGAATGTATATGGAGTTGATCTCTGGGGGAATTTAGCAGCAATATAAGGCGCATTATCTTTATCTTTTGCATTCTTCCCTGAAATCATGTCCTCAGTCAATGCGTCGGGTTCAATATTCGCGTAGGTCGAATTTTCCGGAACAACAACTAAATATGAATGTGATATGGGTCCATATTCTTCGGAGGCTGATGGCAATATCACTTGAATTTCGTCATTATGAACACCATAAAAATCCGGTTTCACCATTGGTTTTGGAGCGGCCATTTGTGTCGTGACTGTTATTCGTGCCGGTGGTCGATATGAACCATCAGGTGGTACTGCTGTCACATTGACATTATAAGTTGTAAACGGCTGTAGATCGTCAATTCTCTCCATTGTTGTACGATGATCCAATACTTTTTCCCTTCGCGGTACAATTTGCGTGCGTCCCTGGCCCTGTGAGTCGACGAAACTTTTAACAGCGTCAAATGAAATTTTATAATTGTCGGGATTTAATTTTATTGGCGGTGTCCAGGAGAGGGTCATTGAATGTGTCGACGTTTCGGGTGCTCTTAAATTCAATGGTACATCGTCTGGTTTCACTTTCACTGTTTCCTTATCACTGAGACGTCCAATGCCAGTTTTGTAACGTGCAGCAACTGCCACTGCATATTCAGCGTATTTTTCCAAATTCACAAGATCCGCTGATTCAGTGAGACCAACTGATTTTTGTTTCCATTCGTCGAGATCGACAACCGCTGTCATTGTGTAAAAAATTTGATAGCCAATTATTTTCCCACGATTTGGCACCGGTTCCCACCAGACTTCAACACTTGACTCAGTGGTGGCGACGGCTTTCACGTTCATCGGCGCACGGCCAATGTCTTTTTCCGTGACGATGGTAATTTTCTCCGAGAATGGACCACTGCCACGTTGAGTGTGCGCCTTCACGTGAAATACATATTCGGTGTTTTCCTCAAGACCAGTGAATACGGCGCGTGTATTTGTCGTATTGCGATCGGTAATTGTACTGTGATCATTTTTCTTGTGAAATTGCACATCGTAGTGAGTGATGCGACCATTCTTGTGCTTTTGCAATGGCTCACTCCAAGTTACGCAAACTGTGTCGGGAGTTTGAAAGTGAAACGATAAATTTGTCGGCGGTCCGGATGGTTCACTTTCGGGACTCGCCCAATATTGAACAGCTTCCTGTCCAAAGCCAATGTGATTCCTGCCGGCGACTCGAAATTCATAGTCCACACCTCGTTCAACTTTGGGAAATAAATTTTTATTTTACTGACTTGAATTTTTGAAATTATTCTTTTATTTGAAACCGATTGAAAGTAATTAATATAATAAAATAATATGAATACTCACTGAGATCCGTTATTTTGAAATTTGTCTGCTCACTTGGAAGAATCACTTCCCTGAGTGTTTGTCCCTTTATTCCATATTTGAGTCTGTAGCTTTTCAATTCCCCGTAAGTTTGCTGTGGTTCGACCCAACTTAATTCTAACGTTGTTGGATCGTCCCTGTGAGTTAATCTGATTTTTGGGGGAAAAAATTAAAAAAATTAATTTTTTTCGATAAATTAATAAATTTAATAATAAAATAATTAAAATAATAAATTAATCGATGTATCGTAGAATTATTTAGAAACTAACTTTATCATGAGTTCGGGCCTGTGGGGAACACCGCCGGGTGTTTTGATTTCAACGGGACTTGAACGATTTCCATCTCCTTTTCTTGTCAGTGCGGCAACTTGAATTGTGTATTTGGTGTCAGGTTGAAGACCCGTAATGTTCGCTTCCCGAATGCCTTGATCTTGAATGTTAATTTGCATCGGCTCGTTGAGAAGATCTTTATTCTAAAGTAGACGGCATAAAATTAATTCAGACAAAAACAATAAGACTAAAAGCAAGAAAATAATACCAAACACAAATGTCAAAATTTCCATTTTACATTTTACTTTTTAATGGGTATTATTTGTGTTATTCTCGTTTACAAGGGAAAATAATAAATAAAATAAATGGAAAACAAAGAAAATAAATGTAAAAAAAAAATAAATAGAAAAAAAAGAAAATAAATGGAAAAAAAGAAAATAAATAGAAAAAAAGAAAATAAATGGAAAAAGAAGAAGAGAAATAGAAAAAGAAGAAAAGAAATAGAAAAAGAAGAAAATAAATAGAAAAAGAAGAAGAGAAATAGAAAAAGAAGAAAAGAAATAGAAAAAGAAGAAAAGAAATAGAAAAAAGAAAATAAAAAAATAGATACAAAATAAATAGGAAAAAATAGAAAATAAATAAATAGAAATTAAATAGAAAAAAAGAAAATAAATAAAGAAAGAAGAAAATAAATAGAAAAAAGATAATAAATAGAAAAAAAAGAAGAAACAATTATTATTATTCGATTTCTATGAATGTGAAATTTTGTAACTATTAAAAAAAGAATTTTATCCCAACAGTTGTTAAATATGGTTTTGTAAATAAAATACTTTTCTTAAACAATTTGAAAAAGTCAATGAATATTAAATTATAAACACATTCGAAGCGTTTTTTATGCATTTCACTGCCAATCAAATGCATTGTACGAATTTTTCACCCAGACAACATTTCTATTTCGTTTCGCTTATTGCATTCCAACATTCTTTTGAGAATATTATTATGATTTTTTATTTTTGTTCGCAATTTCGACCACAGAAAATGTTTATTACTGCTTTCTCATTGAAAAAGGGAATAATTAAATTGAGAATTATCATTTTTTTTTATACAAACACCGATTAAATACTTTATCAAAAATATGGTTTGTAGATAAAATACTTTTCTTAAACAATGCAATTAAAAAAAAAAAAAAAAAAAATTGAAAGTAAAATTTGAAAAAAAGGGAATTTTCTTTTATACATTGCTCGATTTTATCCGCTGAATTAAAATTGGATAAAATAAGGATAAAAAAATTTTTTTTTGAATCCCTGTATTTTTTCACCATTGAAAATGATTTTTTTTCATGAATATAATATATATAGACTTTTCTAAAGTGAAAATGAAACTTTACAGACCTTTTCACTAACTTCCTGTATATGAATGTGATAACCTCGAATGACCCCATTTTGGTCCTTTGATTTTGGTGGCTTCCATTCAACATGGATGGAGGAAGAATTAATGGACGTTGCTCTGACATCCTGAGGATCTCCTGGCACTGTAACATAACTCAATGTTACATTGAATTCTTTATGTCCTCAATTTACTACTCGACACACACAATTATACAATCATACATTCGCGTTCATTCAAATTTCAACTGAGAGGAATGAAAAAAAAAAAAAAACAATAAAGTGCAAAAATATTTGGATCGATGTGCTGAAAATAACGTAAAATTGGAAAATTAAACTTATAGGTAATAAATTAAATTAAAATCGCTTATAAACTAGAAACTTAATTTCTATAATAATGGAAGTCATAACAGAACAACGAATTTCAATTTTATAGATAATATTAATATTAATATTAATATTATTAATAATAATAATAATAATAATAATAATAGTATAAGTAGGTTATTATATTTTTAATTATACTAAAAATTAGACCTTAAGTCAAGAAAATTTGTTCTCAAACGCAAAAATTAGTATTCAAGCCAAGAAAATAGTTTTCTAGTTGAAAAATTAGTTCTTACGGTGGAAAAATTAGTTTTCAAGCAGAAAAATTAGTTTTCAAGTAGAAAAATTATTTTTCAAGTAAAAAAATTAGCCTTTGAGTAGAAAAATTAGTTTATGAGTAGAAAAATGATTTTGCAAGTAAGAAAACAATTTTGAAGTAGAGAAATTAGTTTTCAAGTTAGAGTTATTAGTTATTGACTAAAGAATTAGTTTTCATGTTTGAAATTCCAATTTCAAGAAATAAAATCAATTTCCCTTAAAATCAAAAATAAGAAACAATTTTTTGATACTAAAAAAAAATTTTCTATTCAGATAATAAAAAACAATTTCTACTGCAGGTGCTACTTTAATTTGAACATAGAGTTAATTATTCTCTTAAAGATAACTGTATGATCTATTAAATTTCACTACCCAGTAGAAATATGTAATAGCTGGAAAGAATAATAATTGAATAAAACCCGTGAATTTGAAACATAAAATGAAAATAGTTTTTAAAGAGTTTAAAAAGAAAGAAAATTGTGGAAAAAAAGGAGAAATTTTAAATGAGAAACAAAGAGAAAAGAAAAACGAGTAAAAAAATTTTAATGGGAAATAAGAGAAAAGATATAATGGAAACGAAAAGGGAGAAATATAGAGAAAAACAAGAAATTAAAAAGAAATTATATAAAATAGAGGAAATTTAATGTTTAAAAAAAAAAAAAAATACACAAGCAATCACTCACACAACTTTTATTTATTTATTTTTTTTCCACTAAAAAAAACGTTTATAATACGAGAACAAGAATCGTCTTACGTCACACACTACGTCCCTAACACGAAAATATCCTCCATTTGAATACCAATAATTTTTCTTTTGTATCATCTGCTTTTTATTATTTTTTTTTCTTTCTCTTTTTTTCACACGTTTTAATAATCGCAGAAGGCTTGAAACACGATAAAGGGCGGCATTATTGGAGAGTCCATGATGAATTAGATATAAGTTTTTTTTTTTTTTTATTACATATCTACAATATAAGTGTCGAGGTATAAGGAATAAAAAAGCTGTGCTCCAAAAAAAAGCAAAGCAACATACAAATCGCCGTTATTATATATTTTTTTATATATATAGTAATAATAATAATTATAATAATAATAATAATAATAATAGTTGAAAAAATTGTGCTTAAAGAGGTATATATTTGGTAATTTCAAAACAGTGTGGATTTGAAAAAAAAATTTCTATTCCGCATATTTACAAAAGCGGAGGCTGACATAATAATAATAATAATAATAATGATGATAATAAAAAGTAAATAATTACTTAATAGCATACATGTGTCATGGACAGTCCAGTATCCGACGTACAAAAAAAAATGATAGAGTCGCGTGTAAAAATCGTAGAAAAAAAAGTATTTCTTTTTTTTGCAACATATAGAGTTCAATGTAATGAAAAATAAAAATTCAACACTGCCTATCTACGTTCGAGGAAAAAGTTCATTACAGCTGCTACTATAGAGTTTCGCTCGTGTTTTGTAACAAGAACCCCACTGTAAACAATCATGATATCTTTTTTGAGAGAAAAAAAGAAAAACAATTTTTTAATATTATTTTTTGCTTTTAATTTTTATTTTCTAGAATTCGTATATTTAATTTTTATATTTAATTTTCTTTTATTTTGAGAAAATTTGCAAATTTCGAGAAATTAACAAATTCAAAATTTGTTGAATTATAATTTTAATTTTATATATCAGTAGTGTAGGTCAATTCCAATTAGACAGTTGTCTAATTGGATGGATTAAATGTCAATATTAATTTTAAGTAGTTCAAGTCAGTTTTAGTCAGACAAGATTTCTTTTTGCAATTTTTAGCAGTCGGACAATGAGTTTAAGTGCAAGTGATTTTACAGTCAGTAGTAAAACACCGTGTTTTAGTCAGACAGAAAATTGTGTATTTCGAATTTTTTTTAAATCAGTAGTAAGAATCAGTTATAGTCAGCCAATATTCGTTTTTGTCGTTTCTAGTAATCAGGCAATAAGTTTAAAGGCATATGGATTTACTATCAGTAGTAAAAAACCACTTTAGTCAGACAGAAAATTGGGTATTTCGAATTTCTGGATATCAGTAGTAAGAGTCAATTATAGTCAGACAATATTCCTTTTTTGTAATTTTTAGCATTCGGACAATAAGTTTAGAGGCATGTGATTTTACTATCAGTAGTAAAAAACCGTTTTAGTCAGACATAACTTTGTTTTCTAAAACTATTTGTATCAGTAGTACGAGTCAATTTTAGTCAGACATTTTTTTTGTCGTTTCGAGTAGTCAAAGAATCAGTTTAAGTCCAAGTGATTTTATTATAAGTAGTTCAAGAACGTTTTAGTCAGACAGAACTTTTCAAATGTTTTGCTATTAGTAGTAAGACTCATTTTTAGTCAGACAATATTCCTATTTGTAATTTTTAGCAGTCGAACAATAAGTTTAAATGCATATGCTTTTACAATCAGTAGTATAAGTCAATTTCAGGTCAGACAATCTTCAACACTGTTTATTCCTCGAAAAAATTCCTTCTATTTTTTTCTAAAATATTTTTCCAATTTAATATAACAGAAAAGTAATTATTATACATATTATATATTATAAAAACTTCTAAAAGAATTAAAAAAAAAATAAAACCACGATTATTACAGCAGGGCAGATGAAAATGCAAATTGAAATATAAATAAAAAATTCACACGCCTGGCAAAAAGGTATCAAACTGTGTACAACCGTAAAAATACTGTTCTACAAAATAAAAAAACACCCATCATAGCGAATTATTGTCTGCTTTATGAATAAAAAAAAAAAATTATGTATATATATATATATAGTAAAACAAAATGATACACTAGCAACGCGTTTCCTATAGTGTTTTCGTATATTATTATGGAATAGAAAAGGTCAGCAAAAAATATATTATTTTCTGATATTTTTTTTTGAATATAAGACGAGTTATAATTACTTTTTTTTTAAGTTTTTTTTTTTTTAAGTTTTGTTCTGTTGTTGAGAGAATACTCACTTTTTTCAGCTGCGCCCCAAAAGTCGCCAAAAAAGTAGGAAAAAATTCATAAAAAATCGTGTCAACTTTCGCACACGTAATTATTAAGAAAAATTATGTAAAATTAATGAATCTTAATTTAAATTGGCAATTCAAAAAATTGTATTATAGCATCTACTGTTTTTTTTCTTCATTATTTCATTATTTTCTTTTTGTATATTATTATTTTTTTTCTTTGTTTAGAAAAATTTTTTTTGGTTAGATTTTTTTGATTAAAAATAAAGGGTCCTCTGTCTCTTTCTTTCTTTCTTTCTCGCTATCTCGCTTTATTCAATTTTTGGCATGCATGACGCTTTTTCTCCCTCGCATTCACACGCGTGGACAATATATATATATATAATAAAAAAAAATTATTATATATAATATTCATTTGCCGATGGTGGCTATAAATGATTCTCTTGTAAACGGTCGTTTTTCGCTCGGTCCTCGGTTGCGGTTGGTCGCAGAGAAACGGGAGACGTGAGAATATTTTTTTTTTGCATGCGCAATCACTACTTCCAAATATTTAAAAAGGAAAAAAAATGAGAAAAAATTTTTTTTGTAAAAAAGATGTCTAATAAAGGCTCATGTCCACCTGTATCGTACCGCTAGAAAAAGGAGACATGCATTTTTTTAAATTATAAAGAAAAGAAAAAAATTTTTTTTACATGCATTTTAATTTTGAATTTTTGAATTTTGAATTTTTAAAACTAAAAATAAATAAAAGGCCCTATTTTCCTTTTTTCGGCGTTACGAAACATCTTTAAAAGGAAAAGAGCTAAAAAATGCTTATGGATATATGAAATATATAAAAGAAATACATAAAATAGAAAATAATATAAGGACAAACAATACATATACATATGTATATATAAGTATATACAGTAGGTAATCTACTATATAATTAAAAGGAATTTGTCGTGAAAAAACTCGCGCTTTAGTGTTATTTGAATAAAATCGCGGGGCAAGCATTATAAAACGCGTTTTTTTTTTTTGAAAAATCACCGGGGATAAAATTTTCTTTCAAGTTTTATTTTATTTTTTAATATTTCTTATTTTCTTGCACACCTTCATAACCAACCGCGCATTCATCATTCTCAGAAAGATCTTAATTTTTCGCGCGAACCGGTTTTTTTTGTTTTAGAAATATTTTACGCATTTGGGGACGGGCAAACGAAAATTTTTTCTATTTTTTTGTTTTATTTTATAAAATAAATTCAGGAGCAGCATGAATTAATTTTGGCGACTTCTATATACATTTATTTGATCGATTCTAGTGTATAATAAATTATATGTACCTATAATATCCCAAATGAATCTAGACAATATATTTCATTGTCGATAAAAATAGAACAATTTTTATTTAATTGCAGGTTTATTTGCAGAAATTTTTATTTAATTGCATATACTTTTCACCTAATTTGTATCTAATTTGAATTTTTATGTTTATTAATTTAACACTTATTTAAGTGCCAAATTAGGGAAGTTTGTGTTTTATTTTTGAGTCTTGTTTATATATTAATTATGATAATTTAGATAATAAAGGTTGTTTTCTATTTTAAACTAGAGTGATTCAAAGCTAATCATTATCGATAATGTGATTTCGATGAATAAATCAATTTTGCACAAATTAATAAGAGCTGTCATTGAAAATTTTCTTTTTAACTTCTACATATATTGCAAATTCTTTTAATTTCATTTTATTTCGTATATTATATATAAATTTATTAATGGGCATTCGAAATACTTCATGAGATTCTTTCTCTTAATGAAGAAAATGAGGAAATTAAAGGAGAAATTGAATAATGGAAAATTAAAAATTGAGACAAATCAGACAAAGAATTATAAGAAAAAAAAAGAATCAAGAGAGAGTAATAAAACTCATTAGTTAGGGATTTAAAAAATAAAAGAAAAATTCTATCATAATTTAGAAAAAAAGAAGAAATTAACTAAAAAAATGTAAAAAATGAACTCAGAAAAGAACTAAATAAAGAAACAAAATTAATTGAAAGTAGTGGCATATAATTTTAGTCAGACAGCAATTTTAAATTATTGCAAAATAAGTAGTACAGGTCAATTTTAGTCAGACAGTACTTTACTTAATGTTCTAATTATGATGTCAGTAGTAAAGAAGCGTTTTAGTCAGGCAACAATTTTACGCACATAAAATTATTGCAAAATAAGTAGTAAAAGTCAATTTTAGGTCAGACAGTACATTATTTAATGTACTAAATTTGATATCAGTAGTAAAGGAGAGTTTTAGTCTGGCAACAAATTGAAATGTAGAAAATTTTTGCAAAAGAAGTAGTACAAGTCAATTTTAGTCAGACAGTGCTTTCCTGAATGTATTAATTTTAAAATCAGTGGTTAAGGAGCATTTTAGTCAGACAAAAACTTTAAATATAGAAAATTTTTGCAAAAGAAGTAGTAGAAGTCAATCTTACGTCAGACTTTACTTAATGTTCTAATTTTGGTATCAGTAGTAAAGGAGCGTTTTAGTCAGTCAATAATTTTAATTATACAAAATAACTGCAAAATAAGTAGTACAAGTCAATCTTAGTAGTAAAAGACAGTCTTAGGCAAAAAATTGAAATAGTCATTTTAGTACTAAACGACGTTTTTAGTCAGACATTACCAGTAGTTAAAAATTTTTTCAGTCAGTCAAAAAGTATTGAAATTCATGCGTTAATATCAATATCAGTAGTTTAAGACCGCTTTAGTCAGACAATTTTCTTCAGGTAGTATTTCCAGTCTAAAAAGACAAACCAATGTAAAAAATGGAAATAGAATAATTAATAACAAAAATTACACAGAAACAGAAGAAAAAATATATAGAATCAACAGAAAATGACATTAAAAAGAGAAATGTTTTTAAAAACAACTGAAAAAAATATTTTCACGATAATCATTTTTTTATACCATTTATATCTCTTTTTCCTTAAAAAGCATATATATAAGAAGAAAAGTAATTTTTTCACGCGTTTGTATCACTCTAATTTGTCATCGTCGAGATCATGATGAGCGACTTCCCTTTTACAGAGGAGGGATGTGAATTGAATTACAATGAGAAATTACTGAAACATGGTCATTGAATGGAGCCAGTTGCTAATCTGGATTGTGTGCCCATCCCCGGAAACGCGTGAGCTAGCCTACCGATTATAGAGCTACAATGACAACTAAGGGATATATATGTATATATAATAATATAAAGGGAGATACCATGCGCTTACTTTGGCCAAACACTCGAAAACAGGAACTCAACGAAAAATATGTCCGTCACAAGGCTTTCAAAAAATTCTTGTATATAATGAAAATGAAAATGAAAATGAAAATGAAAATGAAAATGAAAATGAAAATGAAAATGAAAATGAAAATGAAAATGAAAATGAAAATGAAAATGAAAATGAAAATGAAAATGAAAAATGAAAATGAAAATGAAAATGAAAATGAAAATGATGATAATAATAATGATAGTAATGATAATAATAATGATAGTAATGATAATAATGATAATAATGATAATAATAATGATAATAATAACAATGATAATAATAAAAAAAATAGTAATAATAATAAATATAATACTACAATAAAACGTTTGCTCCATCTCACAAAAAATCCATGACTCATAAAATTCAACTCAAATAATAATATAATATAGTATCAAACAATTTCTATACATGTGTTGTACGTATATTATAGAATATATATATTTATAATGTATATATAATAGTAATAAATATTTTTTATATATATATATTTGTGAATCATATAGTTATATGTGCTTGTTCTGATAATACGAGGGCAATTAAAAATTATATATCGAGTCAATACGATAGATTACAGACAAAAATCGAACAAAAAGTCGATTCCCATGCAAAAAAACAGCTAATTGTATATATATATATTATAATATAGGCAAAAATTGTATATATATAAAAGATGTGTTGTTACATTTCTACATGGTTTTTTTTCCTTTTTTTTAATATTATTCCCGGGGGAATTTGAAATAAAAAAAATAAATAAAAAAAAATTCCAAGTTTTACAATATTTTTCCAATAATAATTCGATTTTTATTTACGTTTTAGTAATTCATCGCTATTATTGAAAAGAATAATTAGATTTTATTTGCATTCTAATAATTCATCATTATTAATGAAAAATATTCAACAATTATGATTTTATTTACATTTGAATAATTCATATAATTGCGAGAAATATTCAACAATTAGATTTTTTATTTACACTTGAATAATTTATATAATTGCAAAAAATATTCAACAATATTAGATTTTATTTACGTTTCAATAATAATTATTAATTTCAAATTTGTATTATTAGGGGAAAAAAGAATTTATTTTTCATAAAGACATTTTTTTCCCTTTAGATATTTAGATTTTGACTTTAAATTATATTAAATTTAACAACAGTTTGAGAAATTGATTGGACCATAAACGATTTGTGAATACTAGTGAGGCAATTAAACTCTGCCCTTTCCCCCTTTTCCTCCCCCTCTTGCATATAGAGAATTTACTTACGATGGCTGAACATCGTTGTTGCGGGGATATTAAAGACTCTCTCTCTTTCCTTCTCTCTGTCACGGCGTTTAAAATGTTCGCCGCATGAGTCGGAATTTC
Organism: Leptopilina clavipes; assembly: GCA_001855655.1. Lineage (NCBI taxonomy): Eukaryota > Metazoa > Arthropoda > Insecta > Hymenoptera > Figitidae > Leptopilina > Leptopilina clavipes. The sequence continues at coordinate 34,000 of JUFY01013597.1, forward strand.
AGAGCACGATTCAGAAACTGACACAAAATCAGATCGGCACTTTACGTTGGATATTGGTATTCAAATGAATCAAATTAGTCGCCTTGCGTTCCTTCCCTCTCGTCCAGCACACGCTTATTGCATTAATGGTACTATATATACACACACGTGTATATATTAAATATACAAGAATCTTCAATTTCTATATATACATATATACATATAAATCGAAAATTCCATTAAATAATACCATTAAATTGTGCGTCACGAGATCAATTTTTTATTCAATAGAATTAAAAAAAAGAAAAAAAGAGTGAAAAAAGTTTTCTTTTTCGATTCGTAGAAAAAGACAAAAATTTTCCCAACAGAGACAAAAAATGACATGAAAGAATATTTTTTAATAAAAGTCCTTGATAAGTTTTTCGAAAATAATTTCCAAACTATTGTTAATTTTTCGACTTTCTGTTAAATAATAATTAACGGGAAAATAAATAAAAACGAGAAAGTTCTTTATTCCAATTTCAATATAATTTTCCACAATATTGTGTGAAAATTTCCCTTTTCGTGAAATTGGAGAAGAAGAAAAATTTTTTTAACAGTGGCAAAATTCAATGTGAAAAAAACTTTTTAATAATTTTCAATTATTATTTTTTTCTATACTTCTATTAATTAATATTCACAGGGGAAATAAATTGAAACGAGGAAAAAATTTTTTTCCCTTTTCAATTTAATTTCCAGAAACAATTTTTTTTTATCTCTGTATGAAAAATATAATTTTTTTGTCAAAATTCATTTTTTTGACGACCTGAAGCAAAGAAAATTCCTTGCTTTTGTTTTTTTAAATTATTTTTCTCTCAAGGCATTCATACGAGCATTCACACCAAGTCTCGCCAAGTCGTGATCTCAAAAAAAAGTGCATCATCTAGAAAAAAAAAGTACTCTACGTGAAAAATCTTTTTTTCTTTTTGAGAATTTCAAAAGTCACGACATTCTGGAGACAAAAAAAAAAAAAAAA
>JUFY01013612.1:6229-21257 GCA_001855655.1 Leptopilina clavipes
AAATTACATTACAAAATTTATGTGAATGAAGAAAGTGAAGTTTCTCTTACAGTCGGCAATGGTAACGCCAAGGATTGGACATTAGAGAATCATTGATAACTTTAAAACAATAATAATGAAACCAATTTACATGCGGTTTAGAACTGTTATTGAAATAATAATGAATTTTAATTTTTTTTAAACAAAAATTATAAAAAAATATGTATTAAATGGTGTTTTTCCTATACCTCAAATCTTCACAAAAACTTATATGTTATTCAATAATATTTGTTTCCCAAAAACATTGCAATATATTCTTAAACTCTCTAAATTTGAGTTAGTAAAAATTTTCCATAATTTGAATTAGTGAGTCACTTTTTGCTTTGGAATTAGTTAAAATTTACTAATAAATTAGTAGAAAAATTTTTTTTTACTATTTATTAGTAAAATTTAACTAATTCGAAGGCAAAAAGTGAGTCACTAATTCAAATTAGTTAAAATTCTTACTAATTCACATTTAGAGAGAAAGTTTTCTAGAAAATTAAAATATACAGTAAAAAAAGGATACTGTTTATAAACTTATTTAACATGATTTAATTGTCTCTTTTTTGTAGTGTACACGGGTATATAATTTTATTATTGTTATAAAAAATTGATTTCAAATAAAATAGTTAAAAATCGATGCAATATTATCTAGTAAATAAAAATACTAACTTTTAATATAAAAAGTTTATTCCAGAATATAATACAAGCCTCTGTGCGGCATTCGCTTTTTAAAGTAATAAGGTCTGTACAAATAAAATCAAATTACAAAACTACAGTATTTAAAATTGGAAAATCTATTATCATTATTATTCTTGATAAACCAAAAGATATACATCATTAAAAAATTGTTTTTCATATTATTTGTGCATGTTGCTTTAATTTACTTGTCGAAATTAAATATCTTATATCTTTCATAATGGAAATTAAAATAATTATGAATATAAAATTATAAATAGGAAAAAATTATATTAATTTTTAATAACGATATTAAATTAAACACCTAATATATAAATTAAATATTTATACTGACAAATATCTGATATAAATTTAAATATATATCGTTTTAATTTAAATAAATTAATTTACTTTATAATAGCTATTAATTGTCTTAGAAGTTTAACAATTGGATTGTAGTCGTGACGAATATATATATATATATATATATATATATATGTATATATTTAACACATTAAAGTAGAAAAGACATTAAATTACAAGTCTTTAAAAACAATTTTGCCCGAAACTTCATCAAGTACACGCACCTGAGATAATTCCCAAGCACAATTTTCACCATCGCAACGTCTCGAAGATGAATAAGCTTCAGGCAATGGCTTAAGGAACATTTCAAGAGTCGCTTAAAACCAATTTGTTATTTCTCAATGTGGCTGTTCTTCGTCTCACTTTTAATGGAGTTTGTAAAAAACTAATTTCCCCAAGACAATTATTTCTCAAAGGCAAAAAAATAGAGAGTAAACATCAATTTCTTTCGTATACAAAATTATATCGCCTGCATTTTTTTTCGTCTTAATTAATTCTTAATTTATTTTTTATTAAAATGAACATCAGAAAATATTATCTTAAAAAATAATTTTTGAACAAATAATTTTTAATCTCTTAAAAATATTTTATATTTGCAAATTAAGGAACTGTTCAGAAAATTGTGGATAAATAGAAAAATTTTCTATTGAGATCGGTTTTTTTTATCTTTTTGTTTAACTACTTCTTACTAATTAACTATTTTTTTTTTAAATTAAATTGCTTTCAATTTGAATTGCAAAATAATGAAATTAATGACTTGAGTTAAATTTATCCTAAATCACGAGAATACAATATTTTCGTTTTCAAGCGAAGAAATATTGATTCATTGGAGTAAAAATTAAATATTAAAAAAAATATTTTAGCATTTTAGTTGCTTACATTGTACACCTACTTCAGTGCACTTGCATTCACGACAAGATGAAGTAAGTTCAGTAATAATTCTCCCCACACGATACATTCTTCCATAAATATTGCATCCAGCCAATTTTAAAATATTTAAACCCATAACATCGATCTCTGTATTTTTTGTTTTCCCCTCAGAATTGAGATTTATATCTAAATTTGTAATTTCTTGAATACTAATTGGAGTCGTCGGGAAAATTGTTTTGTTAATTACAATTTCAGGCGGATGCTCCAATGAATATTTAACTTTTGTGTTGTCTTTTACCTGATCTGTATTTATCTCAGTAGATTGATTTTTAATCGTTTTTTCCTGATTTAAAATTTTCTCTTGAATTTTCAAATCCCCATTGTTATCCACAATGAAAATTTCTGTACCATTCGTTGAATTTGTCATTTCTGTTATTTTCGCATCTTTCAAAAATTTCTCATCATCAGATTTAATGTTTTCATTAAATTCCGTCTTTTTGGAATTATTTATTTCAATTGCGGATTTATTTCTCATTTCTGTCTGTTTTGTATCATTTAGATTCGTAATTTCTTTAGATGCTGTTGTATCATCTGAGAAGAACAAATCCAGAACACTGTCCAGAGAGAAAATCGAGGAGTCATTTTCAACTTCAGTTTTATTTGAATTCTCATAATTAGAGGAGGAATTTTCATTATACAAATTGCTCGTGTTCTTTTGAGTTTGATTATTTCTAATTTGAATATTACTCTGTAGAATTTCACTATGAGTGTTATTATTATCTAGAAGAATGGGAAACATTGTGTCGTTGAGCATGTAAAATTCATTTGCACTTTTAGAAAATTGTTGATCGACTTGATGAGACTGATTGATAAAGTTAAATAATTGTGCAGGTTGAATTGTCTCAAAAGAAGAGGAATTTATACCACTTGTAGAATTTCGAATTCCCTGGCCCGCTAAATAAGGTATCATGTCCTCAATTAGAGATGGTAAATCTGGTGCTGGTTCTGTTTTGATAACATCTCTAAATGGATCAGATGAAACCAAAGTTTGCGTTTGTAATGGTGAGTCTGCTCGATCCAGAACGACCGTTGGTGATTCTTTAGCATCAACTGAGAGAAAGAAAATATCAAAATTAACTAGTCATTTGAATTTAAAAAAAATTTGACTTTAATTTAATTCTGACTAATTTAATTTAATTCTGACTAAAAAAATTTAATTTTCTTTCAATTAGTAATCATTGACATTAGTCTATAAGAATTGAAATTTATTTGTATACCAGTAGAAATAGTAAGTTTTAGTCAGACAGAACTGTATACATTTACTAAATTCTATTCTCAGTAGTAAAGGTTAATTTTTGTCAGACAAAAGTGTCTGCTGCAAATTCTACTGTCAGTGGTGAAAATAAGTTTTAGTCAGACTTTTTAATATTTTTCAAACTACAGTTTTGAGTTTAATTTTAACCTTGATTTTGATTTATAATTTTATTTTAACTTCAGTTTTAACTTTTATTTTAACTTTGACAATGATTTTGACTTCAATTTGAATTTTGACTTCGACATTAACTTCGACTCTTAGTCGAAAATTTCAGTCAAAGTTAAATTTAAAAGTCAAAATCAAAATTAAATTATAAAATTGCACTCCCGGTTAATTTCTATGCCAAAAATATTTGGCATTCTTTCAGCAAACAAACGTTTTACGAATGTTTTAAAACATCCAGATTTTCACTAAGAGAAGTTCAACATTTGAATTTAAAAAAAGCAACTAATCTTCTTACCACAGACAATTTTTCCACAACAATTTTTTTCCTCAATTATCCTCTGACAGCCAATCTTCAATGGAGGACATTTTTCATCAGAACAAATTACCTCTCCATAATAACAAATGCAGACGACACACAATCCGGGACTTGGTAATGTAGCGGCTTGATGATATTCTCGACCCTCGAAAACGCAAATACTTCCAAGATCTTGCACTTGAAAAAAAATAGTCAAACATTTGCTTATTAAATTCACCTGGTCTATTTAATTAAGAATATTTAAATAACGGAATAAAGGCAAATCATTAACTATAATAAATGCAGGAATCTAATTTTAAGCCCTAATCAATAGGTATATTTAATTACATCATAGTCAGTTAATTAAAAATTTACGATGAGCTTACAATCATTCTTCTTGATAGGATTTCCAATAGCTTCGGGTATAACTGTAACTCCAGTACCAATTTCCAGATTTAGATCAATTGAGTGATAAGACGGATCGAAATAAGGGGGTTCCCTCGGCACAAATCCACCTGCAGCATGTCGATTTCTTGTTAAACGAAATAATTAATTTGTTCTGTATCCTCGAAACAGGATATAATACCTTCGGTTTCAACTGGTGGACTGAAACGATTCTCCTGGGTGACAACGTCGTAGAATGTCGAGTCCTTTGGTATTAATTCTGGAGGTACTCCCACAGCACCAGAAGGATATCCGGTAACGGGTGCTGCTTCGTTTTTGTCCTTCACTAAAGCGTCCGCCGCTACAAATGGAATAATTCTGAAATTCAAACACCCCAAGGTTTATAAATACACAAACACACACAATCGAGAAAAATTTAATTTTCATTTCGAATTAAAATTTACTTTTTATTTTGATTTCCGTTTTAGGGATTTTGATGTATTTTTAATTTTTGACAACAAAAACAAGACGAATGATAAAATGCAAAATTTCATTATTTACCGAACATTTGGTAGTGACGGTGGTAAAGTTGGCTCACTGTAATCATATTCATAATCATCATCCTTCTGTCGATGAATGATATTCAGAATGGCTTCGATTTCCGGCGCAATCGTCCTCGCAGGAGGATTAATCGTCACCCCTTGAATGTGTCCAACCGAAACGTTTGTTTTTACAGTAACATTCATCACTAAAATGTCATCAGGCATAAGAACACTGGGCAAACCTGTCACCAATGAATCCTAAAAGGAAATTTATTCGAATCAATCAATTATTTCTTTCGAAAAAAAAGATTTGCTTAATATAATGATGACAAAAATTGAAATCGTTTATTTTGTCGCAGTTACAGTAATAGGTGAGTTTCATCTCCTTCATCTCCTTTTTCTCTCATTCAATGTTTTTACCTGGTGGGTGGAAGTTGTCGAGGTAGGTTGACCTAAATTCTGCTTTTTCGCTATTAAAGAGGGAACAGTTGTTACGTTATCATTTTTTAAAGTTTCGGTATAATGGTCTGATTCTTTTTCTGATTCGCCTTCATTGCAGGACGTCTCGCGAAATCCTCCCTCTAGAGAGATCAAAGTTGATTCTGTAATGTCTGTAACTGAGGGTAACGTCGATGTAAAATCTTCCACGATTGTGGTTGCTCTTGTGGTTGTGAATTCAGTGAAGGAATCATCGATAGTGGTTGAATCCACTAGAGACATTAAGGAGCTCGTCAACGTTGAATCCTCCAAGTCTTTGATTGTCGTCATCCAATCAGAAACTGTCGACTCCGCATCAATTTCCTATAATTAAAATTACAAAATCAAAGATCAAAATTTTTCAAGGTATCATGAATTTTGAACATTATTATTTTCAACTAATTTGACTTTAATTTTGATTCTGACTTCGATTTTGATATTGATTTTGACTTTGAATTTCGTATGAAAAATAAAAATTTAAAATCAAAATCATAATAAAATTACACAATTTCACCTTCTGTACTTTTATTTTCCTAAGATAAAAAGACGAGTGGATGATTTTTACAGTTATCTTAAAGTATCCAACCTCGAGTATTGTAGAGGCAGGAAGATTGCTCTCCAAAGTAGTGGTCTTTGGATATTCTGTCGTTTCAGTCTGAATCTTATTGTCCATCGTCTCCGTTTCTAAGGTGGAGGAGGCAAAAGTGGATTCAGTGACTGCGGACTCTTCAGTGACCGGACTGAAAGTGCTCGAGTCTATTCCCTCAATGACCACTCGATGACCACGACCCTCGACCGTGTAATTTGATAAAGATTGAAACTCGTATGGTGCCTTTGGACAGAAACAAAAAAAAAATTCACTTCCAAGGAATGAAGAAAATAAATTCAAAAAAAAAAATACAAAACAAAAAAACAAATCGACTCACAAAGAAATTTGTCTCCTTTCGAAATTTTGCATAATCTTTGCTAATGAATGCGTATGATGCATAATTTTGTGCCGCTTTCACTTCAATACTACCACCTGAAAGGAACTGACTGTTGAAAAATTTATTTAATTTGAAAATTACAGCACAGGCTGAATAAATTCTTTTTTTTTTTTTTTTTCTTTTCTTTTATTGGAATTCACTCACTGCAATTGTAGGTGGAAGGGCAGCATTGTCCTTCTCGAACAATTGGACTGCAACCCTGAAGGGGAGGAGCGCAGGCAAGTGGAACACAACTTACGGCGCCCATTGCACAGAAACAATTGTCACAGGTTGATTTTAAAGCAAATTCACGCACCATTTCACCCTCTTTGTAAAAGCGTTCGCCAACTCGACAATCTAAAATGACAGAATAATTCAAATTGTATTTATATCGAGACTCAAAATTAACAAATTGAACGACCTTTATCTATGAGGAAAAATTCACTGGAAGTGAAGAAAGGTCATCGAATTTGTGATCTGCGAATCGCGTGAGTTCACTTTCATTAATTGCAGGACATGATACTAACCATTTCCTGACATTGAGGCCATGGTCGTCGAAGACTCAGCACCTGTTGAATTGAAAGCATTCGGTAGTCTTATAATATTTTGGAAATAAATTCTAAAATAATAAATTATTTGATCTTAATTTTGACTTCGACATTAAAATAAATTTTCATTTTTGATACTAAAATGTAGGAAAAGTAAATTTTCAATTCTTTCGAAATTAAAGATGAATTTACTCACGGGTGCAATTGTAGGATACCGGGCAACAGGAATGTGGTGCATAAACTGGTGTGCAACCAGGTATGGGAAGTAAACATTTTGGTCTAATGCATCTTCTCGTACCGGATATACAGTAACAATATTCACACTTCCGAGAGCCCATCATTGCAGATCCTGGTCCATATCGTACTCCTTCGTACAAGCAACCTACACAAAAAACTCCCTAGTAACCTAATCCAATATATACGTTCATGAATTATACAAACATCAAATAAACTCAGTTTCAAACAGAAATACATAACGTATAATAAATACACACGAGCAATGTCTACACTCTCAATACCCTTCATCAACGGTGAATTCTTCATTTTGGATAGGTATATGTTAATATCTATTTTAACAAAATCTGTGATTTTAAAAAATGTTGTATCAATATTTGTATTTTTTTTTTGTTTTTGATGTTTCATTTTGACTTTCATTTTGACTTTGACTTTGACTTTGAATTTGACTTTGACCTTGAATTTGACTTTGACTTACACTTTGACTTTCATCTTGAATTTGACATTGACTTTGACTTTGACCTTGAATTTGACTTTGACTTTGACAATTGATTCGATATTGACTTTGACTTACACTTTGACTTTCACTTTGACTTTCGGTTCGATATTGACTTTGACTTTGACTATTGATTCGATATTGACTTTGACTTACACTTTGACTTTCACTTTGACTTTCGGTTCGATATTGACTTAGACTTTGTCTTTGACTTACACTTTGACTTTCATCTTGAATTTGACATTGACTTTGACTTTGACTTTGACTTTGACCTTGAATTTGACTTTGACTTTGACTATTTATTCTATATTGACTTTGACTTACACTTTGACTATTGATTCGATATTTACTTTGACTTACACTTTGACTTTCACTCTGACTTTCACTTTGACTTTCGGTTTGATATTGACTTTGACTTTGACTTTGACTATGACTATGACTTTGACTTTGACCTTGAATTTGACTTTGACTATTGATTCGATATTGACTTTGACTTACACTTTGACTTTCACTTTGACTTTCACTTTCGGTTCGATATTGACTTTGACTTTCACTTTGACTATTTATTCGATATTGACTTTGACTTACACTTTAACTTTCACTTTGACTTTCGGTTCGATATTGACTTTGACTTTGATTTTGACTTTGACTTTGACTTTGACTTTGACTTTGACTTTGACTTTGACTTTGACTTTGACTTTGACTTTGACTTTGATTCTGAATTTGTTTTTTCACCTTAAATTTGACCGTTATTTTTATTCAGACTTCGTTTTTGATTTTGTTTTTCATTTGATAGTTGGAAACTAGTTGGAATTTGTGACATTAATTATAATTTTGACTTCGATACATTGATACAGAGAGAAAAAAGATACAGTACAGAGTAAAATATTTAAAAGTCTATTAGTGCAAGTGAATCTATCTGTTTGTCACAGGAATGAAGTTTTCCAAACACAATTACGATCATCTATTTCAAGTTATATTGAAAGATAAGATCTAATCTTCGAACCAGTAAAACATTTGAATATGTTCCACAACAAACTATTATAATTAATCTTCAAAGGAGTTTGACAATTGAGTTGTGAAGATTCATTTCAGGTAGCAACTCTTGAAGGCGAAATCCCGAACAACAGAGGATGTAAATTGTCTTACATATTTCAATAAACAGAAACTGACCAATAGAGAAACTTAATTCAACTTTACTTTTCATTTTCACGAAACCTACGTATTTATTAAAAAGAAAAAAATAAAATCTTACCATCATCTTGATTACTGAATCCTGTTCCGAGATCGATACGCCTTAGGACATTTGCCTCATCTGCAACACACTCCACAGTTTCAACTTATTTTTATCAGCCGCATTATCTGCATTTAAAAATTTTTACATTTGTAAACTAATTTTATCTATAATTTCAAATTGCACTATATGAGATATGAATTTGATTTCTTCTAACTTAATCTGAAATGTGTAAATCTGTAAATATTTGTCTTTTTTTTCGTCAATTTATTTCTGTCAATGACACGAAAACATATATATATATATACATAAAACGTTTAAACATAGAACAAGTTATTTCAACTTCTCTGATTGCCATGAAGTAACGCGAACATTCCGCAAAGTGAACTAGAATGCTATCAAAGTTCACATATATATATAATATATATATATATATGCGTGTATATAGTGATGAAATATTCCTCGGAATCCTTTTATCAAGATGCAATGTAAATCAGTTTCTCGGATAGGATATCGAGGCTTTAATAATTCAGCAATTTTCTATTCGACAAAATTCCAGCACCTAATAGACATCCAATCATTTTCCGCTTCTGCAAACCGTTTGCTCGGAATAAATTTTGAATTTCAACGCCTAACTTTAGTCTCGCGAGAGAATTCAATTCATACTGGGGATCTTCATCCAAAAAACCAACCTTCGAAGCGAATATCTTCTCTCTCTATATATCATATTTTATGCATGCTCGTATTTGTCATTTGAAAGTCTGATCAATCTTGATATTTATTTAATCGATTATTGTCTTTTATCCAACTGAAAGTGAAGAGGATTTGCTTTTGCATCATCATATATTGCTGTTAATTATCTTTTTTGCCTTTAATTTATATTCTAGTAGAAGTTTCCGTTGATGTTACAGAGGAAACTTCCATTGATATTCCATAGTAAATGCATCACCGAATTTTTCAGTGGAAGATTTTTTATTTATATTATAGTGGAAGTTTTCATTGATGAGTTAGAGGAAGCTTTCATTTACATTCTAGCAAAAACTTTGGTTGATGTTGCAGGGGAAGCTTTCATTTACATTCTAGCAAAAGCTTTGGTTGGTGTTTCAGTGAAAGCTTATCCTGATGTTTGAGAGGAAGCTTTCATTTACATTCTAGCAAAAGCTTATCCTGATGTTTCAGAGGAAGATTTTATTTACATTCTAGCAAAAGCTTTGGTTGGTGTTTCAGTGGAAGCTTTCATTTACATTCTAGCAAAAGCTTTGGTTGATGTTTCAGTGAAAGCTTTCAGTTACATTCTAGCAAAGGCATTGGTGGATGTTTTAGTGAAAGCTTTTCACGATGTTTTAGAGGAAGCTTTTATTTAAATTCTAGCAATAGCTTTCGTTGATGTTTCAGTGGAAGCCTTTCTTTATATTTTAGCTAAAAGTTTTCGTTGATATTTCAGTGGAAGAAGTTTGATTGAATTTTGCTTTTTTCTTCCTTATTTAGAAGCAAAGATATCGACGTGGAAATATTCATCATATCGTACTAACCTGATTCTCCGCAAATTAATTCTGAGCAGCAGGAATTTTCTCCAGGTGGCCGGGCACGACATCCTGGTGGTGGTGGATTTGGAAGTCGTGGACAGACACGCAATCTACATCGTAACGAACCCTCGGAACATTTACACTGTAAACAAGGTCCAGATGTTGTGACCACAGCACCTTCTTGATATCGACGATTTTCAAATCTGCAATCTTTTCAAAACAATTTGATTTAAGTAAAAAAAAATTTTATATATTGGAGGATTTGCTTATAAAATTGAGAATATGATGGAACACACTTTGATTTTGACTATTAATTTCACTTTGATTTTGATTCTGACTTTCATTCTGACTTTGACATTAAATTTGCCGTTAATTTTAAATCTGACTTAGATTTAGATTTTAATTTAATTTTGATTTTGACTTTGATTTTAATTCTAACTTTTCATTTAACTTTGATTTTGATTTTGACTTCGAATTTAACTTTCATTTTGATTTTGACTTTGAATTTAACTTTCATTTTGATTTTGACTTTGAATTTAACTTTCATTTTGATTTTGACTTTGAATTTAACTTTGATTTTGACATTTCATTTAACTTTCGATTTTGATTTCGTATTTAACTTTGATTTGTCAAATTTGACTTTAAAGTTAAATTCTATTTCGATTTTGACACCGAAATTAAAATTTATTTTCATTTTGACTCCGAATTTGACTTTAATTTTGCCTTTGACTTTGAATTTAACTTTGATTTTGATATTTTTTTTCACTATAATATCATTCATGTTATTGAAATTTTTTTAGAATGAAATGAAAATTATTATTAATACTAATTTAAATGTCATCTGAAACTGAATAGTAATTGCAATTTAATGTCATATTCACAGAGGACGCTCGCAGTAATTACGGATACGGGAACACTCAAAAACTAATTAATTGTCTGCAAACAATATAATATTCTGTAATTAATTTGTGTTCTTGGCCTCTTCCTACCACTCGCAATCTCCTTACGCTGTTTAAACTACAAATGTGAAATTCTTGTAGAAACCATTTCATTAATTTGTTTCCATAACATTCAAGTAAACACGCGCACGACATTTCTATATATATTTATTTATAAATGAATTCTAAATCATCAATATCAAAGTAACAATTATTAATATTAATTTATTAGTCAACGAAATCGAAACCCACATATATAATATTATAATATTTTGTTGATGGTTCACTCTCGATTTAACTATTACAAGATACAATTGAATATCATTTTCAATTACACGTATGGATATTAATTGAGTCATGCGGGGTTTTATATGGAAGTACAACCAGAACTGAAAATAAATGGCTCTCTATTATCGATACAGGAACATAAACAAAGTGGAAAATTTGTTTTTAATTAAACTCCCTATTGTTTAGAATTTTAAAAAAGAACTTTCCTACTGATCGATTACAATTTTAAATCCAATTTTATTCGAATTTTTTTAATTATTATTTTTTTTCAACAAACTAAGATTCCCTTAAATGGAATTGATAATTAAATTTTAATTGTTAAATTTATTTAATTAAAGTTATTTAATTAAATTATTTTATTCAACTTCATTATTAAATTCGATCAAAGTTATATTTCTAGTGGTGCAATTTTGTAATTTCACTTTGATTTTCGGTTCGATATTTGACTTTGACTTTGACTTTGACTTTGACTTACACTTTGACTTTCACTTTGACTTTCGGTTCGATATCGACTTTGACTTTCACTTTGACTTTCGGTTCGATATTGACTTTGACTTTGACTTTTGGTTCGATATTGACTTTGACTTACACTTTGACTTTCACTTTGACTTTAACACTGACATTGACTTTGACTTTGACTCATTCAGAAACTCTTTTGTATACAATTTTGTATAAAATCATAAAATTTAAATTTGTCAAAGTCAAAGTCAAAGTCAAAGTCAAAGTCAAAGTCAAAGTCAAAGTCAAAGTCAAAGTCAAAAGCCAAAAGTCAAAATTCAATGTAGAAGTCAAAGTGAAATTACAAAATCGCACACCTGATTGGTAATTAATCCCCTTTTCTCCCCTTTCTGAGGGAATTATGAAGACACCCAAATTTTATAATTATCATCAAGAAAAATTAAATAACAATTTATTATAATGATCCGTTAATTATTCATCATCGGCAAAATGAAAAATTTTTATTTTTATTTTTCGATTATTAAATATTATTCAGTGAATGTAATTTAAATTTTGTTCAGTGTCACATTTTGAATTTGCATCGTTTTCCGGTTTCAATTATCACCCGCAGCAAAATTGTCAGTTATGTGAGCGACGCGCACACTTCCAGGTTGAAAGTCATTGGCCCACCTTGTAATGGCGTTTATACACATATATATATATATCTGTATAGATATGGAAACATAAGAGTGTGAAGAACACAGGATGAAGAAAGATTATCTGCAGAGAGTGGCTGCCCTTGAAACTCGAATACACTATTGCGATATTGTGCCTTCATGTCGCGACCTCTTTGGAACCTCTGAACCAGGGCCGCGTATTTAATTTCAGAAAGCAATTTTCTTTCCATTGGTATAGTTCTTTTTCGAATATTGATTATAATTATATTACTTGAATCTTACTTGAATTATTACGAATTGCAAAATAAGGCGAAAATTATCTCCAAAATTGGCAAAAATGAAATTAAAGAAACAGAAATAGATGTTTCAGTGACAGATTTTCTTTACTTTCGATAGTAGATTCAGTGGAAGCTTCTCTGGATTTTTTAGCTGATGCCTTTATTTATATTCAAGTTGAAGCTTCCGTTGGCTTTTCAGTGGAAGCTTCTCCTGATGATTCAGTGGAAGCTTTCATATACATTCTAGAAAAAGCTTTAGTTCGTGTTTTAGTGAAAGCTTATCCTGATGTTTCAGAGGAAGATTTTATTTACATTCTAGAAAAAGCTTCGGTTGATGTTTCAGTGGAAGCTTTCATTTACATTCTAGCAAAAGCTTTGGTTCATGTTGCAGGAGAAGCTTTCATTTACATTCTAGCAAAAGCTTTGGTTGGTGTTTCAGTGGAAGCTTTCATTTACATTCTAGAAAAAGCTTTGGTTGATGTTGCAGGGGAAGCTTTCATTTACATTCTAGCAAAAGCTTTGGTTGGTGTTTCAGTGAAAGCTTATCCTGATGCTTCAGAGGAAGATTTTATTTACATTCTAGCAAAAGCTTCGGTTGATGTTTCAGTGGAAGCTTCTTTTGATGTTTTAAAAAGAATTCTGTCATATGTTTGGAGTGCAAAAATCCTTCATATTCCACTGGAATTTTCTGCATTTTTCACTGGAAGCTTTTTTTGATCCTTTAGAATAAACGTTTCTTGACATTCCACTGGAAGCTTCACTTCAGCTTCAGGCAAAATTTTTCCTTAAGTTTCCAAGGGAACTTTATAGAAATGTTTCCCTTTATTAAATATGTTTCTAACGACAAGTTAACATTTAAAAAAAAAAATGTCATAAAATTACAAAACATACAAGGAAACAAAATTAAATTCCGCCTCTAATAACTCGTTAAATTATTTTCTCTCTGGTGTCGTAAATGCGAACCGCAATAACAGTAATTGTTATATTGAAATAAATCTACCAGCAATGTGATACATTGGCACAGCACTGCGTTTGCATAATACTGTATACATTGTACAGAGAGAGAGAAAGAGAGAAAGAGAGAGAGAGAGAGAGAGAGAGAGAGAGAGAAATCCAAAGAAGCATGAATGAATGTTTTTCCTCCTTCCTCTTCCTCTTCTCTCTATTTCTCTTAACCGAGTCCATCTCTTGCTTTCTCACGCACATTCTCTTCCTCAGTGCATCGCGCCTCATTGCAAATAACATCGTAACATAAAATTACGAAGAAGGCAGCACGCACTGACAACTCGAGTATAAAGTAAACCTGCAGGAGAGACGCGTGGGCGGTGCATTTCATGGGGGGACCCTCTCGCTTTGTTCTTTTAGAAACATATCTCTCTATTCCACTTTATAACCCAAGAAACGTGTGTACGTGTGCGTGTTTGTGTGTGAAAAGTACATATTCCAATAGGTATATAGAAAATAGTGTGCATAGTCTCAGACATAACGCGCGGTTGATGAAGTCGAGCTTGTAAGCAATACCGACAATTCCCCACAGGGATAGGTGTGTATATCTACGACAGATTTATATTTAGAATCAAGAATCCTCCTGCTCCTTTGGAGTACCAGTCCATGGGAATTGTTGGAATATTCCCCGTGTGTGTCCCCTTCTTCAATTACCGGTAATGAATATCTGATATGGCATTAAATTTAAAAGCTATATCGCATATTTTCTAAGAGTCATTGGACACAAAATTATATAGATTTTTCCTGTATGGTAAGAGACAGAACCATGAAATGGTTTTTGTAAAACACTATTCCCCCCCACCCCTTCAAAAATATAAACTAAGATTTGTCGAATTTGACTATGAAGTTAACCTTGATTTTAAATTTGACTTGACTTTGACTTTGACTTTTACTTTCATTTTGACTTTGACTTTGACTTTGACTTTAATTTTGACTTTGCATTTGATTTTGACTTTTATTTTGATTTTAAGGTCGTATTTAACTTTAATTTTGAGATTTTGACAACGAATTTAACTTTGACTTGTCGAATTTGACTTTAAAATTAACTTTAATTTTGATTTTGACTTCGAATTTAACTTTGAATTTAATTTTGACTTCGAATTCAACTTTGATTTTGATTTTGACACCGAATTTAACTTTGATTTGTCGAATTTGACATCAAAATTAACTTTTATTTTGATTTTGACTTCGAATTCAACTTTGATTTTGACTCCGTATTCAACTTTGATTTTGATTTTAACACCAAATTTAACTTTGATTTGTCGAATTTGACATCAAAATTAACTTTTAT
>JUFY01013614.1:0-11057 GCA_001855655.1 Leptopilina clavipes
TATTATTTATTAATTACTATTATTTATTATTATTTATTATTGAAAATAAATTCGCAGTAAAAATTATAACAAAAAAAAATGTATGGCAAATGTAATAAAGTATTTGTGTATATTTAAAGTAATAACTAATAAAAACGATAAATAATGATTTAATGAAAAATTGAATCGCATTAAAGTGAAAAAAAAGGGATTTAAAATCGAAGTAAAAATTTATGACCGTAGGAGAGAAAAGTTGGAAAATGAATTAGGAGGGGGTAGAAAAAAGGAAGAAGAAGAAGAAAAAGGGTTGGACCGAGTGGATCAAGGATTGCATGGGGCATCGGTCAGGATCTGGCCTGTCGATATCAATAGCTGTGTATTCCTCTCGGATTCGCGCGCAGCTCTTTCGTTGTTTCTCCCTGGCATTGGAAGCGTCATAAAACACAGGTAACTCCGGTATTTATGCGATACGTTTGCCGTTTTACGCTAGCCCCTCGCCCTCTTTTTCCAGTCGCACTAACACTCGCACATGAAAACTGGCCTGCTTCATGTGTCCGTGATTCCTAGCGTCGGAGGTTAACGCTAATCCCTGTCAGGAGCGAAAGGGGTGACGAGTGATATACGCCCCTGCAACGGGGTGATAATATTCCTCTTTCCAACATCCCATCCCTCTCCTTCTCTCTCTCTCTCTCACTCTATTTCTCTTTCTCACTCTTATCCTTGACGTCTCAACTATTTTCCACGGAAAAACAAGACGAAGGACTTTTGGCTCTGATTTCAAGGCCGAGAGGCAGTTAAAGCTCTGTCCTATCACTCAATTTTATCATCAGGATTTTTGTCCTCTCTCTCTCTCTCTCTCCTGATGAATTATAATCATTTTTAAGACACTTTTCTAAAAGAAATTATGATCTATATTTTGAATCATAAAATTTTATCAGAATTACGAAATTTGAAACTTTGTTTCTGACTGGCTGACTAAAACATACTTTTACTACTGATAACAGAATTACAAGAAGTTTGGAATTTTTCGTCTTAAAATGCACTTTTACTACTGATTGCAAAATTATTAAAATTTAGAATTGTCTGACTAAACGTAACTTTTCTACTTATAGCAGAATTAGAACAATTTTAACGTCTTGTCTGACTCAGACAAACTTTTACTACTGATATCGGAATTCAGAATTACGCGAATTTCAATCTTCCTGTATGACGGAATTGTACTTCTACCACTGACAAAAGAAATACAAGAATTTTGAATTTTTTGTCTGACTGAAAGGTAATTTTTCCACTGATAGCTGAATTGAAAGATTTTCAATCTTTCTGTCTGACTGAATTGTACTTCAACCACTGGCAGCAAAAATACAAGAATTTTGAATTTTTTGTCTGACTTAAAAGTAGTTTACCACTCGTATTAAAATTTCAAGTATTTGGAACTTTGTGTCTGACCAAAAACTTACTTTTACTACTTTACCACTTAAACTTCACAGTAAAAAGAAAGTCTTATTTTAAGGCAGAAAAGATGTCTTATTTTAAGATGCAACATTTTTAAGACAGCCTTTGCTGAATTTACGCAATGATTTTACATACAATTTACATTATGGCTAGCAGTGCTGAATTTAAGACTCATCTTAAAATAAGATTTTATTTTTACTGTGTTTCAGTCTGACTAAAAGGCACTTTTACTACTTTACCAATTAAACTTTCAGTCTGACTAAAAGGCACTTTTACTACTTTACCATTTAAACTTTCAGTCTGACTAAAAGGCACTTTTACTACTGATATGAAAATTACAAGACATTTAAATCTTATGGATGATTAAAAACGAAAATATACATTTACCACTTGCATTGGAATTAGAACAATTTGTAACGTTTTGTCTGATTAAAACGGAGTTTTACTACTGCTATCAAAGCTACATAAGGTTTGAATTTTGTTTTCTATTTCCAAAGTACTTTTACCACTGATATCCGAATTAAAAGTATTGTAATTTCCCGTCTGACTGAATTTATTTTCTACTACTAATTTTTTAATTTCAAAAATTCAATCACTTCTGTCTAACTTAATCTAATTTCTGTCTGACGAATACTTACTTGTACTACTGATACTTATTACAAAGATGTGAATTCTTAGATTTTTCATTAAAACTTGCTTTTAGAACCAAGCTTTTTTTCAATTTAATAAATTAGCGATTTAATTTGCAAAAATTAAATTTTCCAAATTTAAAGTACAATGTCTGACTAAACACAAAAATTACTACTGAATTTTCAAGAATCTATATTCGTCTTATCTGGATAAACTTTCTTTTTTTCTTTTTTTCGTTTTTTCTTTTTTTCTAACAAAAACTATAAACATTTTTAATAAATTCATCACGTGGAAATTATCTCTTAGTATTTTTACTATTTTATTTTGTAAACGGGTTTCGAATACGTAGTGACCTTCTTAGCATAGATAATAAGTTATTATCAATGTTAATGATAAAATGCTTCATTGACTTGTAATTAGCCAGCTCACGAAGTTATGATAAGAAAAATATTTCAAAGTAAAACTCGTAATGTGCAGAGTATATAAACCATAAGCAAACTTCTCTCTTAATTTATATTTTCAAAAAACTTGAAATCGAAATTTACAATTGAAAAATGAAAGTCAATTTATCAATTCTTGTGACGACAGTTTTACTTGTCTATTGTGTTGCAGTTGGTGAGGCTAATGATGGTAAATAACTGAAAACTATTTAATTAACTAAACGTAATAATTGTTTTCCTCAAAATCGCAATAAACTCTGTTAAATTATTTTTTCGTTCTAGAACCAATAGATAATGGACCTACGAGCAGTGTCTCCGTTGTTACTGCTAATTTATCATTTTTTTGCTCCTCAGTAATATTTAGTTTATTCCTGCTAATCTGAGTGATGCCTAACTGAAGAAGTTCGAAAGTTAAAAAAATGAAATAGAAATACTGCATTTAAATTAACAAATTAAAATTTATTTATTTTAGAAGTAATAAATTCATTTAAAAAATTCATTAAAAAATTCATTTAAAAAATCCATTCAAAAAAAACTTAATTTTCACATATTTTAAATAAAATTATTTTTCCACGATTTTAAAATAAACGATTCATGTGCAAATAAGGAATGATTTGTCTTTGTGTTTAATGTTTAGTGTTTTGAAGAAATAGTTCGTACAAGCAAAAAAGCGATTAATCATCAGACAATTTTACAATCTTTAAAATCTCAACCGCACCTGTTGCTCTAATATTTTTTGCCCCCGTTTGATAAAAGAAAACTGACATTTCATTCATGGAAATCTCAACGAAAATTTATCCCTGGGTCAAATGGATAAAAAATACTGCCGGGAATATTTTTTTATCCTATTCAAATAATTTAGGCACTGTGAAAAATGGTCCTAGGAGCTATTTATTTTGCCCCTTTATTAACTAGGCCCTAAGTGGCAATAAAAACATTTTTTTTTTTTTTGTGAAAACTTTCAAGAAATGGGAAAATTTTAATTTTTGATTATATTGGAATTCACTGCTACAAAAATATACTGGGAAGTATATAAATAAATCGGTAATCGAAACAACTATCTCTTCCATTTCTCTCCTGAAATTGTATGTTCTTCTTGACAATCTAGAAGCAGATTGTTGCGTACGAGTGGTAGTTAGAGGCTGCCCATAATGCAGTAATGAGGGCTTACTGCCATGGAAACCAAAGCCGCTTACAACCAACCACTCTCTACCGTTTCTATCCCACCCCCTTATCAATCCATCTACCAAAAACCATCCACTATATTTGCCTTCAATATCACCCTCATTCGACTCTTTTGCTAAAAATTGTTCGGATTATATATTCACAAAATCTCATCGTTTCGCAAAAGTTTTAACATATACGTACATATTTTATACTCCAGAAAATCAAAAACCAAATATCAGAAATAAATTCCAAAAAAACTTATACATTTTTACTTCAAAATTGTCATACATAGTTTTATTCTTTTGTCAATCACTTGTTTTTTTTTCTCTTTATTTTGAAATTAATCGAAACTTTGAAAAATTTTTCTCAAACTGAAAATGTAAAATGAAATTAGAATTGAAAAAGAAACCCATTTCTATTTGGAAAAAATTCTACTTTTGAAAAATGGCACAGAAAAATTAATTATTCACAGTGACAATGAAATAAATGCAACTGGGAGAATTAAAATACAATTTAACGGATGATTGTCTTGTTTCGTTTTCTCTGACGAAAAAAAAAACATGATAAATCTCTTTAATCTGGCTAAGTAGATGCGAAAATATTCGTTCTTCTTTCTCCACTGACTTTTCTGTAAAATTAACGTCCGTCTGAGTAATTTTTTCCAAGTTCTTTTTTTTGCTATTTAAATCTTGATGCTACATTTCAATTAGCCTCGTAAAATGTTTCTTGTTTTGAAATCGAAAAATTGTGGACAAAAATGTTTATGTAATTTCAAAATTGAAAATTTGAATGCAGTTTGAAAAAAAAAGCGAGGGAATCGGAAAAAATATGAGACTAACAAAGGAAACATTAAAGTCAACAAAAGAGGGATAAAGAAGAGCGATCGCAAACCTCGCAATTTCCTTTTCCAATTTGCCATAAACAAGTCGACTACCCCATCGTTAACTACTGGGACGTCCGTGACTTCTAGAAGCTCGCGTTGCCCCATTCTCGAGAAGAGGGGGGGGGGCGAACTCAATAGATATTCAGCTCAAGGGTATTTTTCGATAGTGAAGAAGAAGAAGAAGAAAAGGAGCGAGGGTATTGCAAGTTTGGTCGAATTAAAAGAATTAAAAAAAAGAACGCCTCGTTACTCGCATCTCTCTCGGCCTCTTATGCACGAAAAGAAACCTCTGCTCTTTTTATCCTCCCCCACAAACCTTCAGTTCTTTTTCTTGAGACTCAGAGTCAAAACCATCAAGGGGAATATACTAAGCATTAACCGTCCGTAATGGCTGCGATTATTAGGACGCATTATTCAGAGGTCCTCGGACCCTAGGTTTTTTTCTCTCTCTCTCTCTCTCTCCGGATTCTCAGCAGGGCAAGTAAAGAAACTCTGAATTATTGACGATCAAGGGACCAGGAATTAAAAAATCCCAGTGTCCGCCTAGTGCCTACGCAAATCTGACGAGAGAGAGAGAGACGAGGGGAGAAAAAAAATACGAGAGAGAGAGAGAAAAATCGAGCAATGGGTATTTGCCAAGTGAATTAAAAATGAGAACGAATAAGGGCTTGACTCACGATCCCAATGAAGAAACGAGGCCATCAACTAGGGCGCCTACCTTAATGTACCGACGTCTGAATGATTTAAGATGCCGTGATAACGTCTATACGAGAAAATGCCTCTTGAAATAAACAAGGAAAAAAAATTTCCCATTGGAAAATTTCCTTCGAGAAAAAATTTTTATGTTTGAAAAAATATAAAGTGGATGATTTTTTTCCAACTTTGTATGAAAAATATGAATATTTTATTAATGAATGATCGATATTGGGAAATAAAAATATAATATAATATGGTTAATTTTGAAAATATAAATATTTTAAATTTTAATATTTTAAATATAAATATTTTTCATATATTGGAAAAGGGAAGAAATTCTTACCTCT
The DNA here is from genome assembly GCA_001855655.1 of Leptopilina clavipes. Lineage (NCBI taxonomy): Eukaryota > Metazoa > Arthropoda > Insecta > Hymenoptera > Figitidae > Leptopilina > Leptopilina clavipes. Next base: position 5,595 of record JUFY01013614.1, read on the forward strand.
TCCACTTCTGCCGACGAACCTGAGGTCATTGAACTTTGCAACTTGGTTCTTCATCAGGGCAGTTGAATTGCGTAGCTCTGCACAACAGTTCTCGTCGTTACCAGCACGCACTGTAACCAATGTTCCATCGCCCACCTCGCCAAGTGCGACGACCTTAAACGCCACCGGAAGTGTCTTGTTTGATCTCCAGTGCGACGGCAACACAGTGCAAACAAGATGAGGACAGCCTTTTCAAAATAAAATTTGTTTAAACCACACTTTTTTTCATGGTACCACAATATAACATTGATGTAACTTTCATATATGTGAGAAATTTACCTCAATACGGTAGTAATATTACCACAATATAACAGGAATATTACCTCAATATAACGGGAATATTACCTCAATATAACAGTAATATTACCACAATATCACAAAGTAATGTTGCCTGAATATAACAGTAAGATTTCCTCAATATTACAGGAATATTACCTCAATATAACAGTAATATTACCACAAAATCACAAAGCAATGTTGCCTCAATATAACAGTAAGATTTCCTCAATATAACAGGAATATTACCTCAATATAACAGTAATATTACCACAATATCACAAAGCAATGTTGCCTCAATATAACAGGAATATAACCTCAATATAACAGGAACATTACCCACAATATTACAAGGTAATGTTGCCTCAATGTGAAAGCAATGTTAACTTAATACAACCTTAATATTACTTCAATATAGCAGGAATATTATCTCAATATAACATTAATATTACCTCAATATTACAGAGTAATTTTACCTCAATATCAATATGTTATTTTAATTCAACATTAACTCAATATTTCAGGGTGATTTTCTCTTAATGCAACAGAATAATATTAGCTTAATAAAATAGTAATATAACCTGAATATTACAGAGAAATGTTACCGAAATATTACAATAATATTACCTCAATGTAACAGTAATATTACTTTAATATTAAAAAGTAATGTTGCCTCAACATATTATTACCAATATTAGCTCAATATAACAGGAATATTACCTCAATGTAACAGGAATATTACCTGAATATGAAACTTATATTACTTCAATATAACAGTAATGTTAACTCAATATTACAGAGTAATTTTACCTCAATATCAATATGTTATTTCAATGAAACATGAACTCAATATTACAGGGTAATTTTACCTTGATAATATTAGTTTAATAATATTAGTTTAATAATATTAGTTTAATAAAAGAGTAATATTATCTAAATATTACAGAAAAATGTAACCGCAATATTACAGTGTAATCTTATCTAAATATTACAGAAAAATGTAACCGCGATATTACAATGTAATCTTACCTTAATGTTACAGTAAGATATTATTTTAATGCAACTGTGTAATATTACCTCAATATAACAGTAATATAACTTCAATAAAATAGTAATATTACCCTAATATAACAGAAATATTACTTCAAAAGAATATTTTTTATTGAATTTATTATCAAAAAATTTACCATTAAAATAAAAATAAATTTGTCGTGATAAATAAAAAATATCAAAAGCAAGTAGTAATGAAAGTAACAATTGTCACAAATTAACTTGTCTTTATCTTATGACGTAAGAAAAGAATTATCTAATTATGAATTCTGAATTTGAACAAGTTTCTTCGTTTATTATATTCAAAATCTCAATTTTAATAATTGTTTTCTTTTATTTTATTCAAAATTTCAAATATAGAAATTTTCGAACGAAAAATTCGAAGGCAAAAGGTGAAAAATGTTTCCCAATAGACAAAAATTCAAGACAAAAACACTAGAGATGAAAAATTTACGAAAGAAAAAAGAATTTATAAATTTATAAACTTTTTTTACAATGAAGTTTAAATTTTGCACGAAAAAGAAATCTATTTGGAATGAAAGAATTTGATTTTTTGAATAAAAAAATTATTCTTTATCGTTGAAGGGGAATTTTTATGTTTTTCAATTAGTAATTTTTTCTTTTTGGTACTAACCTGTTCTGACGAGTTCTCCAGGATGCTCGGAGAGCAATCCATCCAAAGTACGTTCGGCAAGAAGATCGGCAGTGAGCACATACTCGGATATGTGATTACCACCAGTTGAACTCTGCGGAGGAACTTCACCAGCCAAATGCATTCTCCGTCTCGAAGAACCTCGCGTTCTACGAATTCTAGAGCCACTCAAATGACTCACATTATTCACATGATGCACATGATGATGATTAACATGCGCTGATCTTGGATCACTATAGTCTAGACCCAGAGGCTGATCCTCGGGACGTGCATCTCGCGAAGGATTCGTCATCGGTCCTAAATCATCAAACACTCATTCATCACAATTCCATTAAATGTCTTCATTTTTAAATCAAAAATAGAAAACAAAAAATTTCCCTCCAATTTTTTTTAATCCTATTTGTCGTGAAACAATTTGATTCCAATTTTTTTTTTTTGTTGATATTTTCTTCCAGGTAAAAATAGTAATTTTTGCTCCTTTTTTTCGTGAAATAAGAAAAATGATGTTTCAACCACAAGAAATACAGTTGAATTGATCTTGGATTTGAAATTAGATTTGTTTTTCTCTCTGATACAAGAGAGCGACGCACATGATTCGACGGATTGAGGTGGGGGGAGGGTTCTTCTTTGATCCTTATTTCATTATCCCGCGACGGAGATCCAAACTGGAGGATCCGTTTGCAAATTCTTCTCCTTCTCGTCTGCCAAGTCGCGGAGAAAATTCCTTTTATTGGAATCGTCGTCGTAACAACCCTCCGATTTTCCCTTTCTTTCTTTCCTTTTTTTTCTTTTCCGAAGAAAACACAAAACCGATGTATTTTTTTTTACTTCGTTTCTTTGAATCTATTTTATGAAAACAATTTCCAAGTCACTCGCGCAACTCTCGATCTCGAAAACAATCGCACTCGAATTATATATTCAAAATTTTTGTTTATTTTAATTTTCCACTTGGTAATTTTAAAGACGGGGGGAAATTATTGAAAAATCCGTAATGAATTATTTTTGACACTTTGACGAATTTTGTACAAAAGGAAGTAAATTTAAAGATGGGGCAATTTTTTTCACTTGTTCACTTGTTGGTAAGATTTTCTTTTACAAATTTGGAGAAATTGGTTTTTATTTTTCTTTAGATCCTGGACGATGGGTAGTGTACCAAGTGACGATTATAGTTCTTCTGTGGATCACCTGGCGGGAAGGAACACCTCGAAAGGGTGTTTAACTCGCGCGGTCTCGTTTCGGTTCGGCGGTGGAAGGTGGCGGCTTCTGCGGTGGAGCCGCGCGGTGTGGTTGCGGTGTATTTTTGAGGCCGCCGCCCCCAGCCACCGAGACCCCTGCCCCCAGCCCTCCGCCGCCTCACCTCCCTTCACCAAACCAACTCGACGCTGTCACAGTGGTGGGGGCAGTTTTTCCAAGCGGTGGGGAAAAATCTCCCTGCCGCTACTGCTGCCACCGTTTGCTCTCTAGATATACTGTTTTTCACTGTTGCACTCCCAACACCAACTATCAGGATTTGGATTTAGATTTCATCTCTCCCTCCTCGTTTCTGCATATATGAAAGTAAAAAAACATTCACACAATCTTACCCAAAAAAATAAGAATACTTTTCCTGCTTTTATACCTAAAAAGTCGTTTTTTATTTACCCACACTATTTAATATTTTAATCATAAAATTTTCATTCAGGTCAAAAAAAAACAGTTGGGAACAAAAAGGGAAACAAAAGGGAACAAAAACAGTTGAATTAAAATTTAGAAAGGCAAAAGTCAAGGGGAAAAGTATTTCAACAAACAAGTAAAATAAAAACACCTTGATTATATAATTTTATAAAATTATAATTTGAAAACAATTTAATATTTTCTTGTTTTTGAAACAAAATTTCTCGATCCAAATTTAGAAATTAGCAAGTGGCTTTCAATTAATTAAAAATCGCCTTTTTTCTGGCGTTTCTTTATCGAATTCTTGGACCGTTTCGCGAGCGACTGCAAAACGACACTGGTAAGAAGGGAAAACAAAGACGATGGCAAGACCCTTGGTGTAGATGCGTTTAACGCAAAGGAATAGGGGTCGTGAGCTCGGGTTGTATATATATATACACTCGGGGGTGAGAAGTGGAAAGAGAAAGAGGCGACGAGTAAACGTTGAATGTAACCGAGGGTAGTTATCGTGGACATGAAAGCCTGTTTGCGGGTTATCGTCTTTCGAATCCTGCAAAACGTTCCACATTGCACTTTCAATCCTGTCTCTCTCTATATGTCGGGGGCGGCTAGCAAAGTTATAGCAAGTCGTAAAGATCCTTTGGAAAAAATGAAAAAAAAATAATAATAAAAACTTGTTCCCTTACGCTCAGAGTTTTTCAATATTTGATCCATTCCATTCCTCTTTACAACTCTAAGCTTTACATGAAAAAAAAATAAAAACCGTTTCACTATGCACTTCCACTTTGCCAAGAAATTTCCCCTTTAATCATTTTTTTCAAAATAACTATCCAAAGAAAATTTTCTTCCCTTTTTAAAAATTTTTAATTATAATTATAAAAATAATTAAAAAACCATTTATTCAATTAATTATTTTAATGATACATTAATTATTTTTTCCAAGAGAAAATAATGAAATAAAAATCCGACGAGTTATTCTTTTGAGAGTTGGCACGAGACTATCGATCATGACGAATATGTTCTCAGTTGGAAGAGAGAAGCCGAAAACTAAAAGCCCCTTTTAATCCTACTCCCTTATGGTACTGACAATGGAAATTCACCCCCCCCCCCTACACTTTTTCCTATCTCTCGCTCTCTCTCTCGCATCCACGTAACCCTAAATACTGCCCTTTTGCTATGGATGCAATGTCTTTTTTTTTATCTGGTTCACTTACATGAGGAGGTCCCCTTGTTCAGTCTTGCATATATTTTTTGTTGTTCTGTATCTCATCTTATCTAACACGAAATGATTCAATAAAATGTTGCGATAGGTGAAAAAGGGGACAATCCCTCTATATATAAAACGCTTTTACATGGTGCACGCTTGTAAAATATATAAAATTTCACAAGGACCACTCCCACGTCATTATTTGAGTTCTCTGATATCCCTTTTTGGCAAAATCATTTTCAAAAGAATTGCAAAAGTGTGTTCGATTATCTCAAAATCCAATTATCCCAACTCAATGATATTTTTCCTCTTTTTTTTTTTTTTTTTTTTTTTTTGACTATTGAATTTCACTCGTGAACGGGTTTTTTTTTTCTCACAAAAATAGAGCTTTAATCAATGAATTTCGACAATGTGTTTCAGTTATGACAAAATGGTGTTATAATTAACAATTAAAGTTGAAAAATTTTTTTTTCTATCGTATTTTTTTCTATTTTACCCGAAATTTATTTAGATACTTCATTATTCATTTTTTGCAATTATTCAATTTATTCAATTCAGTTGATTTATTATTTATTATGTTTTTATA
>JUFY01013622.1:0-10494 GCA_001855655.1 Leptopilina clavipes
AAAAAAAAAAAAAAAAACAACGATTAATTGTAACCACAATATAGATAAACACTACTAACTACAGTAATTAAATAACTAATAGAACTAATCGTACTACTATATCAATGGTTGTTATAACCATTAATGTCAATTTATAGATCCGGTGGTAGATTAATTGGTACATTAATTAGCAGATCAATTGGTTAACAAATTATGGTAATAATAATAACAAAAATTAAAAAATTAACAAAAATAAAAATAACAATAACAATAACAATAAAATAATTACAACTAGTAACAAAGGTTATACAATGGTAATTAAACTTCCACTCTTCTTTTTTCATTTTTCGACACTTTTTCTCATATATATCAATTTTCTTTTTTTCAATATGAAATTTTTTTCCATCTTATCACCACCATTGAAATTGACAGTGGATCCTATACATACACGTTTTTGTCATCGATTCGTCATAACTGTAAGACGATTTTGTCTGGCCCCGTAAAAGTTTTCATGCATTTCGCTCGTGCCTTTTATCTCGTTCACAATTTCAACGTCAGCTTTTACCTTCGACGACGTATCTTTTTAAGGCGATGCTCTTACGTGACAACGACAATCCTTAGAATACGTCTAAGTCGCACGAATCTTGACGACGACAAACCTCCATCAGAAAAACTACTTGACGTTGATTTTTCGAATTTTCTATATAAAAATGAAGACAATATCACCGTTTTTTCTTTTGTTTCTCGAAAGAAAAGAGGGGGGTGGGGGAAATAAAATCCCATGTCAGAAAAATAATGAAGAAAATATTCAAATCGAAAGTGGAAATTGAATTGCAACGTTTTCCTTATACAGGGAAATTTCTCCCCCCCCCCTCTCCTTCTTCTGCAATTTTATCGAGAATTTCTTATCTATGAAAATAAATAAAAATTAAAACAATCGTTCATTTTTCGCAATCTGGTGTTTTTTTTTTTGTATTTCTAAGTAAGAGAAAAATTCCATCCGACACGTTATTCGATAATCCAATACTTTTTTTTCACTTTATTGAATATTTTATTTTGTATTCTCATTTCGAGTATTGTTTTATTCAAATGAATAAACGGAAGAGAAAAAAGAGAGACAATAAATTGAAAATTTTTCAAATGTGATTGTTTTTTTTCTAAATTAATCACTGTAATCATGTTATGAATGAATTTTTCTTTTTTCAAAGAGGGAAATTAATTATTTAAGTTATTCTTGTGAAATAACGTTTATTTGAAAAAAAATTTTAATTTTTTTACATAATTATTTATTAATTTTGTTTTTTTACATATGTAGGATTTTTATTGATTTTTTTAGCTTCTAAAATTATTATTGTGTGTTAAAATGCTTTATAATTTAATAATTGAATTATATTAAAATTTTTAGTTTAATATTTTCGAGCCATACTCCCACAGAAAATCTGCAAAGTAATAAATTATTCAGAATTGTATGAACAAGTTATTTAATCAAATTTTAATTAGAACTGAAAGTCTTAATTATTGTATATATTTAGTAAATTCCCGAGTTATTTACAAAGACGCGTATATATAATTTATTTTCATTAATATTATCATTTTATTAATTAAAAAAATTATTATAATCAGAAAATACAAACTCTAAATGAAATCTATACTTTTACGCTTATTAATAATTTTATTAGCTATTTTTAAAAAACATTCAAGTAAAAAATTTATTAAATTTTATTTTTCTATTTTTCCTGTTTTCTTGTTGAAAATGTTATATAAAATATTTTGAATTTATTCTGATCCATTATGAAGTTCTGATATAAATATTTTCAGAAAATTACTGATTATAATAAAAAGTAAATTAAATATTTTGGAACTTTATAAATAAATTTTTTTCGAAAAGCAATATTATTAGGATAATAGAATTTAAATGTCAAGAAGAAATTTAAAAAATATTCGTTCAGAACTTTATGGAGATAATTGTTTTTTTTAAACCTTTTTTTTTTTTTTGTTAAATTATTGAATGAAGGTTTTTTCTAACTTTTTTTTAAAATGACACAAATTTGTAATATTTAAAAGTTTACTAAAATAAAAATGTTCTTTTCTTTGTCTGTTTCAGGTGAGTGAAATTTATCCGAAATCGATTGACGTTAAGTGTGAGTAAAATAGACTTATCAATAATTCAATTGATCCTCACGAGACTGAAAGTTTTGAGATTGTTTAACTTTTGAAAGTTTAAAGTCGAGCTTGTAGAATTAATTATTATCACTTGACGGAACTTGTTTAAACTATAATTATTTTTCATCTCGACATTTTATCATATTTTCCCAGCTAGTTAAAATCTTATTAACACGCGATCCTTCGTCTCTCTCTCTCTCTCGCTCATTTCTTTTTCTCTCTTTCTTTATTGTCGATTGTAAGAATTTCTCGTCGGCTTTTCGATCATAAATATCAAGCTGATTAAAATGTTTTTATCTGACATGAAAGATGTTGTGCCTAATTCAAGGCGGAATCAATATAAGGCGTAATTCGTGGCCATATAGTTTGGCAATGAATCGACGGGGCGTTTCCACACAGAGAATACAAATGCTATTTTATATATATCCAGAGGCGACGATCTTTGCCTGAAACATAAATTATATTTTTTAATATCTTCTTTTTTTTCCTGATTTTTTCCCCTCTTTGTACTTGTAAACACGTGAAGAGAAACAAGAATTTTTATTCTTTTTTTTATTTCAACTCGTTAAGACAGGTATAAACATTTAAAAATAAAGTCCAATGAAATTCATTCTTGAAGCTTCTTTTCTAATTCAAAAAGAACATCTTCGACGGTCCTAAAGTTTATTTATCAAACTCACGTAACCCAAAGGCATAATATTAATAGAAGGGGGTAAGAGAAGAGGCAGAAAAATAAGAGTAAAAGAAGAAGAAGAAGAGAAAAAAGAAAGATGGAAAGAGAGGGAGAGAAAGAGGAGGAATAAAAGAAAAAAAAATTGTAATAGAGATAGAGAAAAGGCGCAAGTGAGAAATCGTTCACGGCTATTGGTCATTTTTCACTGTACAAAGTTGAATGAAAAGCGATTCCGTCATCCTCGAGGCATGAAAAGCGTTTCCGTGATCGATTTAAAATAAGCTGTTCTTTGAGGTTTACATATGGAACGCGCTCTCTTCTTTATTTCATGCTCAACCACCTCGAGAGTTACGAATTGCGTACTGCATCTATGTAAATTTTTTTTGTTTCAAAATCGATCAATAACATCCCGTTATCGGCAGCTGCTGTTTTCATTTCGGATTTTCCACAAGAATTCTCATACTTTTCTATTAATGCAATTTTATTTCACCTCAAAAAAAGAAGAAGGGGGCATTACTTTCTTAAATCATATTTTTAAATTCTTCGTTTCATTTCTACTTTTTATTGTCTTTGTTAAGAGTAAAATTGACATTGCACTTGTCGGTAGATGTTTTTAATTGTCGTTACAACTGCCGGTAGTTGTAATTGTCATTGTCTGCAACTACCGTCAGTTGTAACTACTTTTGTGGACAACTACTGGCAGTTGTAACTATTTTCGTGGACAATTACAGGCAGTTGTAACTATTTTTGTGGACAACTACCGGCAGTTGTAACTATTTTTGTGGACAACTACCGGCAGTTGTAACTATTTTTGTGGACAACTACCGGCAGTTGTAACTACCGTAAACTGATGTTAACCATTGTTAACATCTACAATTACAACTGACGGTAGAGGTTGACAATTCTAGTTGTAACTGTCGGTAGCTGAGAACAAGAATAGTTACAACTGACGGTATTTGCAAACAATAACAATTACAACTGACGGTAAATGTTAACAGTAGTACTAAAAACTGACGGTAGTTGTGAACATTGACAGTCCCAACCGGTAGACGTTAACAATTTTACTTACAGCTGTCGATAATTGTGAACAACAATAGTAATTATAGTAATTACAATAGTAAACAACGGTAATTGCAAACAAAACAGTTACAACTGCTAGTTGATGTTAACAGTTGACATTTACCTGTTGATGTTAAAAGTGGTATTTACAACTGCCGGTAGTTGTGAACAATGGCAAGTAGAATTACCAGTAGATGTTAAAAAAGATGGTTTTAACTGACGGTACTTGTGAGCAACTACAATTACTACTGCCGGTAGACGTTAAAAATTGTAGTTAGAACTTTCGGTAATTTTTAACAACAATAGTTACAACTGACGGTAGTTGCAAACAATAACAATTATAACTTCCTATAAATGTTAAATATGGTAGTTACAACTGACGGTAAATGTTAACAGTGGTGCCTTATCACTGACGGTGGTTATGATAAAATATTTTTTCGACTGCTCGTAGATATTTCCAATGTGACAACTGACGGTAGTTTTAACATACGAGTCAACATTTGTTGGATAATAGGACAATATTTTGTTTTCTCAAGTTGGGACTGAAAAAAATTTTTAAAAACCACTTCAGTGACAATAATTGCATCATATTCTTTTATAAACGAACAGATAAAAGAAGAGAAAATGAAAAAATAAATAAAGGAGAAACACTAACGATAATAATTGCAAGAAAAAAATATGGTGGTGTATAACTTTGATTTGATAGCGAGATAAAAGTAGCAAGAAGTAGCTGTGACTAATGTCGGGAGCATTCACATGTGATTGTGACGATGAGAAGAGAGAATATATGGAAGAGAGTGAGGGTGATTCTCTTTCTCTCTCTCTCTCTCTCTGGATGATGGAGAGATGGATAAAAGGACATTTGACGTTGGCTACAATAACCACAATGCCCACTGTGTATTGCCAAGAGCAATACAGTAATATAACGAGCAGCCTTCTTTGCCAACCATCTGTCTCCTCTTATTTTCGTATATCCGCACCCCACAACTGTCTATGATACCAGTATAATAGTAGGTGCAGTAACCTGCGCCTTGTCAAGAAAAAAAAGAAGATTCGATTTTCAAGATATTTTCTTTACCTCCATTTCAGACTTTATTCAACGTTTTCTTCAGTGTTTGATCCCATTTTATCATTCACGCCGTATACAACAATTCAACAACTTCTTTCCAATCTTGCTATACCATTGTATTTTTCGAGAATTCTTCTTCAAAACAGTATTTCACATTTTCTATCAGATTTTTAGTTTAGTAGATGCACGAACAATGCTTTTTACAAACGGACAGTGAAACAACGATTTTCACAACTGACGGTAGATTTTATTATTTATAGTTACCATTGTCTGTAGCTGCCAACTAGAATAGTTGTCCCAGACGGTATATTTCAGCAAATATATTTATAACTGACGGTAGTTGTAAACAATAATAGTTACCACTGCCGGTAGTTATGAACAACAATAGTTATCACTGATTGTAGTTGCAAACAATGACAGTTGCAACTGCCGGTGGTTGTGAAAAACAATAGTTACAACTGACGGTATTTGTTAACTATGATGGTAGTTAACTACAACTGTCAGTACTTGTGATCAACAGTAGTTACAACTGCCGGTAGTTACAAGTAATTACAGTTACAACTGCCGGTTGATGTTAACAGTGGTATTTATAACTGACGGTAGTTTTGAACAACGACAGTTACAACTTCCGGTAGTTGTGAACAACAGTAGTTACAACTGCCGGTAGTTACAAATAATTACAGTTACAACTGCCGGTTGATGTTAACAGTGGTATTTATAACTGACGGTAGTTTTGAACAACGACAGTTACAATTTCCGTTAGTTGTGAACAACAGTAGTTACAACTGCCGGTAGTTGTGAACAACAGTAGTTACAACTGGCGGTAGTTACAAATAATTACAGTTACAACTGCCAGTAGTTACAAATAATTACAGTTACAACTGCCGGTTGATGTTAACAGTGGTATTTATAACTGACGGTAGTTTTGAACAACGACAGTTACAATTTCCGGTAGTTGTGAACAACAGTAGTTAGAACTGACGGCAGTTGCAAACAATTGACGGTAGTTATGGACAACTGTTACTATTTACTAAGAATGTTTTTTTGAGAATAACGGTTTAATTTTGTTTTTATGAAAATTAATTATTAGCAGTTAATATTTCTTTACAAAAAATGTTTTTTATTAGTTTAAAAATATGTTTTATCAAAAAATATATCTGAAAGGAAATTGTCGATATTTTCATTGTTCCGTGGCGTTGTTTCATGGTCAAAAGAAGGATGATACTTTGGTGAAATAGGGGTTTGAAAAATTCTCCAACAAGGAGGAGGTGAAATAGAAGAACAACCGTCTTTTTCTGAACGTGATAGGATAAGGAGTGGGGAAAACAGAAAAAGGATTACTGAAAGAAATAAAGTATCCGCGGCTAAGCCCCCGGTATACAGGAAAATAGATAGATGGATATATATATATATATATATGGAAAGAAAACTAGCGAGTTTGCTCTTGAGCCATGTCGTAAAGTCGATTCCATTGTATCCTCCGGCAATGTAACATCGTAACGAACTTCCTTGTATCGTGCCTTGGGGGCGAGAAAAAGCATATCCGCGGTGACGCAGTCAAAAATTTTCGACTTTTCTTCACATACAAGTCTCTCTCTCTCTCTCTCTCTCACTTACTTCCTTTGCTTGGCTTCAGCTGTGATTTATTTTATCGCTCTGCCGGGTACCAGGTGGGTCAGCAAAAGCTTTCCTTGTTGGCTAATAATTCCTAGCGTCACTGCCTCCAGGGATTGTTTTTTGTAATTTAAAAAAGAAAAAAAATACCCCCCCCCCTAAAAGAGTCTTTGAACAACTAAATGTACATAATGACACGACAGAAGAAGAATGAAAAGTTTTCCTCCTTTTCCCGAGATTAATATCCACGCACATATGTGAAATAATTTTTCCACAATAAAATTCATAATTTCTATTTTTTTTTTTAAATAAAAGTGTTAATCTCTTAAATTTGATAAATTTTCTTTACTCAACTTTATAGTATATCTAGTAAACAATAACAATATAAAATGAAAATAAAGTTTCAATATTTATATTCCTTTTTTTTTCTTCACGCGTCGAAGAAAAAGTCGTGTTTTGATGACGTAAGATAAATACAAACATTTAACTCGGTTGACCGGAGATGAGTGCCGTTTACCTGATGGCGCCTCAGGAATCTGCGGTTGACGTATGAACGGTACCGGGCGTAATTCCATGGTGTAAATCACGTCAGGAGGGTTTTGTATCTCGGGTTATGAGGTCCCATAAACAGACACGGTGATGGTTGGGAGAGACTCCCTTACACGCGTGCCCTTCTGATTCCCCCACCCCATCCACCCTCAAACGATCACTCTCCCCTCTCTGTCTAACTCTCTCAATCTCTCTCTCTGTCTAACTCTCTCAATCTCTCTCTCTCTGTCTAACTCTCTCTCTCTCTCTCTCTCTCTCTCTCTCTCTCTCTCTCTCTCTCTCTCTCTCTCTCTCTCTCTCTCTCTCTCTCTCTCTCTCTCTCTCTCTCTCTCTCTCTCTCTCTCTCTCTCTCTCTCTCTCTCTGCATTTATCGATAGAGAGGGTAAGAGAGAGTGATTGAGAGAGAGAGAGAGAGAGAGAGAGAGAGAGAGAGAGAGAGAGAGAGAGAGAGAGAGAGAGAGAAGGAGTTCGATAGTGAGATTCATCCTTGTGATCTGTACATGGATGTTTGGGAATTTACTGGCGAACCTGTCTTGATATAGATGGATGCAGAATCATAGATAGACAGAATCATAGAAGGCCAAAGGGAATGAAATTCCCTCAAACCCCATGACCTAAAACCATTCGAGGCATTAAAGCGAGCATCGTCGACAAATGCCAGAATTTCGAATGCTATTATGAACCGTTTATATGGTAAGGTAATACAAGGGGTGATTTGGCGCCCCATTTTAGTGTTCCATTTCCGACTTCCTTTAAGCTGTATCATGCAGTCCATATGGTTCCAAAGTTAATTTTACACTCACGGCAATTTTCACTTTATTGTTGCCACTGCATTCGCGCTCTTTGATGACTTCTTTTATTCTCAATATCGTAAATTTCCTTTTCTTCATGTTAGATTTCACGCCTCGTCAACAGTATTTATATTTACACTAAACTACATTTTGTATAGATGTAAAAATAAATACGCATGTAATTTTATTTGATTTGTTCATTAATGTATAGTGAATAAAGTGTAAACTATTGTAGAAATGTAAATATTGCTAATAACTACCGTCAGTTACGTGACAAGAGTTGTCTTAACTACTGTCAGTTGTAAATACCGTTGTTAACATCAACCAGCAGTTGTAACTGTAACTATTTGCAACTACCGTCAGTTCTCATCTATTCCTGTTTACAAATACCGGCAGTTAAAACTAACATTGTTAACATCTACTGCTAGTTGTACTTTTTCATTTTTCACAACTACCGGCAGTTTTAAATACCACTTTTAACATCAACCGGCAGTTGTATCTGTCATTGCTTGCAACTAGCACCAGTTTTAACTACCATTGTTTACTACTACTGGCAGTATTGTAACTACCATTGTTATCATCTGCCGTCAGTTGTAACTACTGTTGTTCACAACTACCGGCAGTTGTAATTGTCTTTGTTCAAAACTACCGTCAGTTGTAACTACTGTTGTTCACAACTACCGGCAGTTGTATCTGTCATTGCTTGCAACTAGAACTAGTTTTAACTACCATTGTTTACTACTACTGGCAGTATTGTAACTACCATTGTTAACATCTGCCGTCAGTTGCAAATACCACTGTTAACATCAACCGGCAGTTGTATCTGTCATTGCTTTCAACTAGCACCAGTTTTAACTACCATTGTTTACTACTACTGGCAGTATTGTAACTACCATTGTTATCATCTGCCGTCAGTTATAACTGCTGTTGTTCACAACTACCTTAGTTGTAACTGTCTTTGTTCAAAACTACCGTCAGTTGTAAATACCACTGTTAACATAAACCGGCAGTTGTAACTGTAATTATTTGCTACTACCGGCAGTCGAAACTGTCGTTGTTCAAAACTACCGTCAGTTGTAAATACCACTGTTAATATAAACGAGCAGTTGTAATTGTAATTATTTGCAACTACCGGCAGTTGTAACTGTCTTTGTTCTAAACCACCGTCAGTTATAAATACCACTGTTAACATAAATCGGCAGTTGTAACTGTAATTATTTGCAACTACCGGCAATCGAAACTGTCGTTGTTCAAAACTACCGTCAGTTGTAAATACCACTGTTAACATAAACCGGCAGTTGTAACTGTAATTATTTGCTACTACCGGCAGTCGAAACTGTCGTTGTTCAAAACTACCGTCAGTTGTAAATACCATTACCACTGTTCAAAAATTGCAACAATTATCGTCAGCGGAGCTACAAACATTTGTAACTACCGTCAACATAACTAATTGTAATTTTTCCAAATAAAAAATTCTTCAATTTTAAAAAATTCTCTCTCTCTCTTAACGTAATTTCAAAAAGTTTATTTCAAAAATATTGTCAACTTTAGGGATACATTTCCTCAGCTAGAATTTAGAAAAGTGCAGAGTGTCTTTTCCTGCAAAATCATGCGCTTTGCTTCTTTTCTGATGTTAAAAAAAGAAGAGAGAAAAAAAAATTGAAAACCCGCTTTTATCGTTGAATATTCGACACTGGAGGACATGTAGCAAAAAAAAAAAAAAAAGAGGAAGATTTCACTAGGTACTGGAAAAGTTTATCCAGTAAAAGTAACCGATAGAGAAGTTGTGGGAAGAATGGAAAAGAAAGTGGAAACTCGAGTGTGAGGATGATGCGATGGTGGTGGTCGAAGTATAGTGAAGCTTCGAGAATGTAAGAAGAGGGTCGACGTCTCATTCCTCCCTCGACCAGTATCGCTTCTATATCATATATAGGAAGTTTCTGTGCCTCGTGGCCTATGGTGCGGAAAATTGCAAACCCACCGATAGTCCCACATCTTCCCACTCTCTCTCTCTCTCTCTCTCCCTCTCTTTCGTATCTCTTTCCATCGATATCTTCACCGATAGAGCGAGGAACATCTATCCCGTATATGGATACTACTATATACCATACGCGCGGATTTCATCGCCGTTCAACGATATTTTCGATAATGCTAACTCATCAAAAAAATACATCATTTTCCTTCTTCCATATAACCGCCCATCCCCCCCCTTCTGTCCATGCAACAAATTACTTTAGTGTCGATACACTAGCTCCTGCTAAAGTCTCCTTCATGTCGCTGTCAGACTTTTACTGAATCATGTAACATGTTCTTTTTCCCCAGAACAGGTCAATTTTTTTTTGCTCCTTTTTTTCATCATCTAAAAATCCTTTCGCATATTAGTCAGAAGACGAGAATAATATCTTCAAAGTAAAAAAATTTTCTTCTTTGAAAAAAAAATTATATTAAAATTAATGAATGTTCTATTATGTGGAATCAATGATAAAAATATGCAATACAAAAATAATAATTTGGGCTCTGAAAAGAATCTAGAGGATCATCGATTTAACGAAATCTTCTTTACTTCTGGTTTTGTAGTAAAAGAGTTCCGATGTATG
>JUFY01013634.1:1492-20698 GCA_001855655.1 Leptopilina clavipes
AGTAATAATAATATAAGTAATAAAAGTACAGAAAATTTTTCAATTAGAAATATTAAAAAATAAATAAATCAAAATTGGAAAATCTTAAAATATGTAAATATATAATAATAAATATAACAATAAAATATGCAAATAATATAGTTTTTTTCTGCTATAAGACAATGGAAACTTACAACATTCTAGTCCGCTTGATTAAAGTTTTATGAAAAATAGAAACAGATTTTTTTTTCTTTACTATTTTCATTACCCATGAGCCACGTTTTACAAAGAGACTAAATGCAAATTTTACAATTATTCTTCTATTATAATAAAACCTCATAAATATTTAAAGCACATATGATAAATAATTTACGCCAGTGAATTTCATAAACTGTTAATCAGTAGGAAAGTAACACATGTCTATGAATAAATTAAAGGAAAAAATATTTTTTTCTAAAAACGATACAAGATAAAAAAAAATTATACATATAAACGTAGAAAACATTGAAAAGATTTTTCAATTTAATAACTATTGTACTTAAGACAAAAATGAATCCAATTTATTTATAAAAGTTTCCCATTATTGTTCGTCAACCAAAAATTTAAATAATCATTTTCTTTATTAATTAATAAATGTATAAATAATTAATTTTTGCCTATTGACCTGTGGCTTCGATCTAAATTTTAAAGCTATGTTCCCCTATTGACCTGTAACTTTTGACCTGAATTTTAAACTTATGTTTGCCTAGTTTTAAGGTTCTATTTGCCTATTGACCTAAGCCTTCGACCTAAATTTTGAATTATGTTCCTATATTGACCTGTAAATTTGGACCTGAATTTTGAACTTATGTTTGCCTCTTTTCAAGGTTCTATTTTCCTATTGACCTGTGCCTTCGACCTAAATTTTGAATTATATTCCTCTATTGACCTGTAAATTTGGACCTGAATTTTGAACTTATGTTTGCCTCTTTTCAAGGTTCTATTTTCCTATTGACCTGTGCCTTCGACCTAAATTTTGAATTATGTTCCTCTATTGACCTGTAAATTTCAACCTGTATTTTAAACTTATGGTCGTCTCTTTTCAAGGTTGTATTTGATTATTGACCTGTGTCTTTGACCTAAATTTTGAAATCATGTTTCCTTATTGACCTGCAAGTTTTGACCTGAATTTTTACTGAATTCTTGAAAAAGCGACGACTGCGATATCTTTTTGTAAGACAGCTGTATATTTATATGTATATACTTATAATATTATTTTTGAGATGAACCACAAGATAGAAAGTTTTTTAAGAAAATATTTTACCCCGCTATCGAAGAAAATGAGGGTCGGCGGAGTTACACATCATCTATCAGAGTCGACTCAAGCTGTTCTGACACCCTAAGCGAGCCAAGAAATTTCCGCCTTTTTGACACGAATATACACGATGTAATACAATTTAAGTGGAGTTTGGTCTCGCTGGGAATGTTTTTTCTTTTTTGTAATATGTACGTGTGCGTGTGTGTGAGCGAATAAAATTGTACGAACCAAGTATTTGTTTCTCTGAAACATATTTGACTTGATTATTTACGGTCAAATAAATACAATCAAATGTGAGGCTTAACTTTTTTTTTTTTTTTATTTTATTTAACGGAAATAAAATAAAATAAAATCAAAAAAAGGAACAAAAATGAAAAATATAGAAAAACTTATATATATGAAAAGACAAATATTTATTGGAAATAAAAAAAAAAATTGTGTAATATTAAACACAAACACACGTATTATGTTAGTATAAAAATTTATATATTGTTATATAGATATAAAGGGTGGCAAGTTGCCAAAAAATATGGTCAATTTCAAGTGCCAAGAGTTTTTTTTTCTTCTTATATTGTTTAACTTTGTCTAACAATACTGAGTATATATACATGATGTGTATATGAGACTACCAGTTATTATTTGGCACTGCTTTATTCTTTTCTCAACATTCTTTCTTTAATTTCATCTTAAAAATTTTCAATATTTACTGTCATTTAAAATTATTATTTGAAAATTAAAAATTATTTAATTTATTCCTTAATATTATTATGTAATTAATCGTTTATTATAAAATTATTAAATTATCCTTCAATTAATTATTATTAATTTATAAAATTATTTAAAGTATCCTGCAATTAATTGTTATTAAATGGAAAATTATTTAAACTGTCCTTCAATTTGTGATATTGTCTATAAAAAAATTCCGCGGCGGGAAGAATCGAACCCCTGACCGCAAAATTCACGAGACTAATACACGCGCCTTAACGACTGCTACTATCGCCAATTCATTTTTCTTTATCATTCATTATTTGAATTTATCATTCATTCATTATATAATTTCTTTAAATAATAATTATTTTTATTACTATTAATTATAAAAATAATTTAATTTATTTAAAATATATATAAAATTTAAATATTTAAAATGTTTATTTTTTTTTAAATAAATTGATATTTTTTTTTATTGGTAAAAATATTCAGTTTAGTAAAATATTTCTTCGTTATTAGTCGTAATTGGTTTTTCTTTAGTCAAGTAAATGATATCGGCAATTTAGAGTAGGTTTAATTAAAGCAAAAAAGCCATAAGTTTCTATACACAAGGTTTCTCTCTGCACTTCAACCACCCCCTCCTCATCCCCCTCTTCATTCTCTCACCCATACCCTTTTTTTTGAACAGTCCTGGGTCATTTTGTTCTTGTGCAAGAAACTCTCGAGTCTATATCTACTTGTAAGTGCAAACTGCTTGAGAATTCCTATATAGCGAGGTCGTCAGACTCAGGAGGTAGGAATAAACTGTGAACGAGCAGCTGTTGGATGTTACCTAATGACAATTGTCAGTCGATCGATTAACTAATCGCTGGGAAAACCAAAGTTCTTCTCCCCCCCCAAGACCAAGCTAAATGGCTTATATATATATATATAAAAGTAAAAACAAAGAAACGACTACTTTCTCAAAATGGGTTTCTCATCTTTTCAAGAAAGAAAAAAAAATATATACATTAAGTAAAAAATAATTAAAGAAATAGAAGATATTTATTAAAATTATTAAATTTATTTATTTAAATGTAAACGGACTTACTTGAAAAATTACAATTTTTAAAATTTACTTATCCTTTCTTTACTAAATTGTTTTATTTTTTTCTAAAAAACTTTTTTAATTGTAATTTACCATATATTTATAACTAAAACTGAAGATAATTGACTCTGGATGATTCACTGATACTTATACAATCTCGAATTCATCTCGTTCACGAGCAAATTTTCATGCCATCTAGGCGGAAATTTACAGAATTAAACTGGCGCGAAATTCAAATTTAATGAAACAAGAAAGCTAATAAAGTAACTCTTGGCTTAATATTGGTCCAATATTTAAATTTTAAATAATATAACAATGTTTTTTATTATTTATTTATTCTTTCCTATTATTATTTTTTTATTTTTAGTAATTTCATTATTATAATTTTTTTAATATTAATTTTTTTTAATTTTTAATTTTTCTTTCTTTATTATTTATTATTTTTTATCGTTTACTTTTTTGTTTGTTATTAATTTCTTTATTGAATAATGTTTTCATCTTTTTATTTGTATTTATTTCTTTATTATATATTTTTTGCCATTTATTTATAAAAATTTAAATATTTTTCCATTAAAAAGTATTTCTTTATTTTTATTTAATTTGCAAAGAAAAAAAAAAGAAGGCGATAGCAATATAGATAAACGTCTGCTATAATTTTTCGAAAAAGCATGCATAATATATGGAAGTCTCCATTTTCATAATAATCCATGCTTTTTAAATTATTCAACGCACTTATTAACCAGTTGCGGTAAGTAACTGAATTTTCCGTTTGCATAAAATAGTGTTTTACAATATATCTTCTAATTATTTCAAGGAAAAGCAGAAAATTACAGTACAATCATCTTAAAAAACAGAAAAAAAAATTAATTTAAACATGACATTTTAATAACATATATATATTTTTTTTTCATTTTTACTAATTCTTAGTAATTTTTTACTATTTTATTCAGTACTTACAATATTCACTAATCTAAATTATTTAAATTAATTAAATTATTTACAATTAATAATTGTATTTTTATTTCTTTATTTATTCATTTTTCGATTTATTTATTTTTTTATTATTTCTTTTATTTTTATTATTTATTTGAATTGATTTGAGTTTTTAATATATTTGATTTATTTATTTATAATATATTATTTTACAGTTAAAATTTATTAAATTTTTTCTTTACTTTCGTAAGTCCGCATTTTGTTTGAATAAATAAATAAATTAATTAAAATCTCGAACCCTGGCGAGGAAACGAACCCTTGACTCTAAGTACCACCAACAAGCGCCTTAACGACTGCGGCTACCATCAACACAATATTCAATTTACCATAACAGTGTAAAAAAATTTTATTTTCATCAAATAATTATTAAATTTTCTGTAAAAAATTTCGTAAAATATTTTTTCTATCAGAAAAAAATGACCTATTGAATAATAATGAATTTATTAATTAATAAAATTAATCTCTTTTAAGTTTTTATTTTTTTTAAATTGTTTCTATTTTTCTATTAGTTTTTTTTTTTTTGGTTTATTTAATTTTTTTTTGTGCCTTGACACTATTTATCTTTTGTACTCTCTGTTTTTACAAGGATCTTTTCTATTTTCTTTTTGACGTGTCTTCTGTTCTTTTTTTCTTCGATTTTCTTTTGCTCTATTTCCTTAAGCATTTCTCCTGCTCAATTTGTCTCTATCAGGCTGTTTCTTTTCGTATTTCCACGTCTTTTCTTCTCTTGGTTTTAGATATTCGTCCCGGTATCCGTGGAAATACACTTGGGACCAAGCCGCCTTCATTCCCGTGGGCGCGTCTGTCTTTTGTTTTCTTTCCACTTTCGAACCAACATGGCCAAAAGCAAGTGCGCGCCGCATTCGTCTTTTGTCTCTCGTGTACGCAATGAACGACGAAAAATCTCTCTCTCTCTTCCTCTCTCTATATATATATAGTATAATATTTTTCCTTGTTGTTCCTTTTACAATACGTGAGTACTACTCTTTCGAGAATTTCTACTATCCGTGATCGAGAGTCCCTCTCTCTCTCAGTGAGAAGGAAGGTTCCGGTATACACAAAACCATATCCGACCTCTTCACAATTGCCAGAGACTCACAATGCGAATTTACTCATCGCCTTCATGCTTCATGCTTCATGCTTTTCGACCAATTTTTGTTTTTCTTTTATTTTTATTTTTTGCGAATGAAACTTTTACAATTATCCAAAGGTCCCCCAACAACCATTAGAAATGAGCACGTTCAATGAGTCGACACAATTCAGCCGATTTGTATTTGCTTTTACTACTGAATCTTAATTGCGGATGACTATTGAGTGCCTTTCTCTACTACTTAAAACATTGAGCCATAAAAATTGGAATGATTGTAATGATATGCTTTTAATTTACAATGTTACTTAAATACTCATTTTCTCGTGTCTTTTTTATTCTTTCATTTATTGCACTTTTTATATTAATAATTAAAAAATAAGAAAATTGTTAATATAATTCCACCAGCTGTTGAATTCCACCAATTGGAAGTCAAAATTCATTATTTAATTAAATAAAATAATAAGTTAACTGAAAGTTCTTTTAACTGCCGATCTAATTTCACCAATTGTCAGTTTAATTTAAATTCTGCCAACTGGCAATTTAATTCCACCAACTGTCAGTTAAATTCTACTTGTTTAAATAAAAAAAAAATTCAAAGAACTCTCAATTGCCATCAGTGACTGTTAATTTAATTCCACCAACTGTCAATTAAATTCTAATTCCACCAATTGTGAGTTGTCAACAGTGACTGCAGATCTAATTCCACCAACTGTCAATTAAATTCTTATTCTACCAACTGTCAGTAGTCGCCAGTGACTGCTAATTTCATTTCACCAACTGTCAATTAAATTCTAATTCCACTAATTGTGAGTTGTCATTAGTGACTGCTGATCTAATTCCACCAACTGTCAATTAAATTCTAATTCTACCAACTGTCAATAATCTCCAGTGACTGCTAATTTAATTTTACCAATTGTCAATTAAATTCTAATTCCACCAATTGTGAGTTGTCATCAGTGACTGCTGATCTAATTCCATTAACTGTCAATTAATTCTAATTCTACCAACTGTCAATAATCTCCAGTGACTGATAATTTAATTCCACCAACTGTCAATTAAATTCTAATTCTATCAACTGTCAATTGTCTCTAGTAACTGCTAATCTAATTCCACCAATTGTCAACTAATTTCTAATTCTATCAACTCCCAATCGTCTTTATTGAATGTCAATATAATTTCACCAACTGTCAGTCAAATTAAAATTCTACCAACTGTCAATTGTCAACATTGACAGTCAATCTGATTCTTATTAACGAAATTGTACCAAAATTTCCCTAGATTTTAATTAATAATTGACAGTCAATTTTCGAAAATAAAAATTACTGAAATTCCGCCAATTTGACACTCAAATCACGAAACAATTAAATTAAATTCTTTTATCAACGAGATGAAAATAAAAGCGATCCGTTCACCAGTGAAAGAATCAACTTTTATTGATTTCTCACAGTGAAATTTGACGGATTCGAATCTAGATTGTAAAAGAGAAAAGTAAAGAAAGGAGCATGGAAAATTGCTCACACACACACACACGCGGAGCAGAGAAGAAATATAAAAAGAATTGGAAAAGAAATTAAAAGAAAGTGGAAAAAAATGAAAAGAAAAAAGAAGAGAGAAAGAGAGAGAGAGAGAGAGAGAGACAAAAAAGACTATGAAAGAAAACAGAAAAGATAGAGAGTAAACCGCAATAGAAAAGAAAAAGCGAAACAAGTTGTAAGAGACCGGGGAAGTCGAAAAATAGATAAAGAAAAGTATAAATCTTTGAAAAAAGTTTTCAACTAAGAGGGTAAACATAGAAAACTAGCTTCTTGAGGGTAAAAAACAAAGAAACACGGAAAATCTTCGACAAGATATCTTTATCTACTCAAAAGCAAAAATTACTTATCGTTAAGTTCATTTTTAAAAATCAATTCTACTTTTCCCTCGGAAAACAATTTTCATTCCAACATTAAAAAGAACGATGTATCAACTTTTTTTTACTAAATTTAACATTAAAAATATTATTACATCCAGAAAAATGATATATTTGTCTCAAGAGACAAATATATTTGTTTCATATAAATTTCATTCAGTAAAATTTCATATTTCATTTAATAAAATTTTTTTTAGTAAAACAAAAACAAAAATGAAATAAAATTCTATTTAGTAGATTCATTTTCATAAAATAAAATTTTACTAACTTAAATTTTATTCAGTAAAATTTTACTTCGATAAATTTCATTTAGTAAAATTTTCTTTAGTAAAATAAAATTTTCTTTGGTATAATAAGAAAAAAATTTTATTTAGTAAAATAAAAAAGGTGAATAATAAAATTTTATTTGTCGCAAACAACATTTTTGTTTAAAGCAGATAAACATATTAATAGACTCTCAGATAAATACAATTTTTGTTAACTCAAATTATATTTGGTCCAAATGAAACATTCCTCTAGGTGTAAATCTCATTGTTACCTCTCTCTCTCTCTCTCTCTCTCTCTCTCTCAAAAAAAAAATAAAAAATAGCCGACAAAATTTGTTAGCGAGCCCCTTTTTTATATTTCCCCAGCTTGCAAAATAACGGGTCCAGAAATACAAAAACCAGGTTCTCCGGTTCTAAAGAGAAGTGATGAAAGGAGGAAGGTAGAGATGAAATAGTTGAAGGAGAGAGGAAAAAAAGGAATTTCTTTTCTTAAATAAGGAAAAATACGGAGGAGAAAAATAATCGAGAAAAAGAAGCAGAAGAAGAAGAGAGAGAGAGAGATGGAATGGAGAAAAAGGAAAGGGAAAAAAAGGAAGTAAAGAATGGAGAAAATGAGAAATAGTAGGAGTGAGATGGTTGCAGGAACAAAACAACCCCTAGTGTCTGGCGGCATGCAAGTGGAAACAAGTGACAGGCTACTTTCGAACCCACCCGAGCGTTTTCTTCTCGCAACCCCATCGACATTCACCGCGACTTCTTCCAAGGAGAGAACTCGCGTCAAAACTTTAACGACCGAACATTTTCGAACCGGAAGTCTTAAGTCTTGCCGAAGACTAGAGTCGCATTAATCCTACAGGAAACTAGTAGTTTTCTCTTTTTCTTATATTCATCTTCCTCTTCTTCTCTTTTTTCTTCTTCTTCTTCTTTTTCGTCTCCTTTTATCACAAGTATTTGGAAGTGTTTTGTCTGACTCAAATTGACTTATACTACTGCGAATAAGTTTCAAGTTTCGTCTGACCTAAATTTGATTTATACTACTGCGATTAAGTTTCAAAAATTTAGAAGTGTTTCGTCTAACTGAAATTTATTTATACTACTGTGATTATATCACAAGTATTTGGAAGTGTTTTGTCTGACTAAAATTGATACATACTACTGACAGTAAATTACAAGATTACAAAATTGTTTTGTCTGACTAAAAGTTGACTTATACTACTGCGATTAAATTACCAGAATTCTCAACTGTTTTGTCTAATCAAAAATGAATTCTTCTACTAAAAGTAATTCACAAGAATTTGAAAAGGTTCCGTCTGACCTAAATTTGTTTTATACTACTGCGATTAAGTTTCAAGAATTTGGAATTGTTTTGTCTGACTGAAATTGACTTACACTACTAAAAACAACATTAATCGACTTCAGAAATGTTTTGCCTGACTAAAATTGACATCTACTACTTGGAGTAAATTACAAGATTCCGCAATAGTTCTGTCTGACTATAATTGATTCGTACCACTGTTACATGTACGAATTCGGAAGTATCTTACCTACAATTGACTTATACTACTGCAACTAAATTATAAAAAAAATTGGAAAATTTTTAACTGCGACCAAAAATGTCTCAATGCATCTGAAAAAAATCACAAGAATTCTCGATTGTTTTGTCTGACTAAAATTGATTCATACTACTGACATTAAATTACAAGAATTCCGATGTGTTTTGTCAGTTTAAAAATAAATTTTTCCACTGACAGTAAATTACAATAATTCGAAGAAGTGTTGCCTGACTAAAATTGAATTTTTATACTCAAAATAAATTATAATAATTCGAAAAAATTTTGTCTGACCAAAATTTACTCACACTACTGCAATTAAATGACAAAAAATTGTAAGTGTTTTGTCCAATTAAAAATAAATTTTTCTACTGACAGAGGAGGAGAGAGGAAGGGATTTTTTTAATTTTTAATGCGCTTTCGTTAACTATAGTTTTAAATAAGAGAGGATATAATTTTTTTATGAACAAGAAAAATGAGATTTATAGAGAACGTAAGCTCGTTGCAGTTCAATAAACACGACTGCGAGCGGAGCAAAAAAAAAAGAGAGAAAAAAAGAGAAAGAGAGAAAGAAAAGCTTTATGTTTAATCATCTTATCATTTTAATATGCTTCATTGGTTCATTATTGTATAAAGTAGTGATTTTATGGAATATACTTTTTTATTTCAATTGTATGAAAATATCGTGAATTTTTATTTTCATTTTAGCTATATATATATATAGGATTTCTCTCTTTCAGTTGAGATTAAAAACATTTTAGCAGAGATTAAAGAACAACAAGAAACTCTTTGTATAAATTCTGACATTTTTTCTTTTTTTTCTCCTGTTGAATTTTCTGATGGAAGTCGGTTAATCTATTTGGACATTAAAATGTTTCGTAATATAAAGTGCAACAAAATCGTGAATTAAATTAATATAATTAAAGACAAATGATTTTTAAATTCAGAGATGCTATTTAACTAATTAGATTTTTCATTTTCTTCCCTCTCTCTCTCTCTCTCTTTTTTTTTTATTAAATTTCATTATTCAATTTTCTGTTTCATTTTAAGTTAAATTTTTTATAATTTAATTTTAAATTAATTTAAACTGAATTTCAAGACACTTCTGATAATGAAGGTTTAGTTGCAGTAAATAATAATTTTTAAAAGTGTTACAAGATAATTGTATTATAATACAATATTTTATTTATAGTATAATTATTATACTATAAAATATATTAACGTATTTTATAATACAATTATTATAATTATTGATAGCATAATACGACTGAATGTTAAATATTTCAAAAATCACATTTCCGCATTTTTATTATTTGTTTATAGATTTTTTTTGCTATTAATTAATTTTTCTTATTTTTTTTAATATTCTGTGAACTTAATTTTTAAATATTTATTATAAATTATTAAATCAAATAATAATTAAATTTATTATCAATTCAATTATAATTGAAAGAAAAATCTAATTTTATTATCTCTTATTTCATTTATAAATTAAAAATGAGATAATTAATTACCTATAGGTAACATTTTGACCTCAATTTTGAGGTTATGTTCTTCTCCTGACATTATTCAGACACAATTTATTAATTAATTTAACTAATTAAATAATTATTTATTTAAAATTGAAAAAAATAAAAATTATTTAAAAATTATAAAATTATAAATAATTATTTTAAATCAATAAATAAATTTATTTGTTTGTTACGCTTTTTTCTAATTTAATAATTATTGATAGTTAATTTAAAGCGTAGTTTTAAACTTTGCAAATATTCATACTCACGAAAAGTAGAAACCCAAGTGTCACTAAATTGAAACTCACCTGTAACAAAAGAAAAATATTTTCAATTAGACATATTTTTTCATAATTGTTAAATTAAATATTGTATAATTGTCAAACTTATATAAATATTATTTAATATTGTCGTTAATAAAAATATAATACGCAGTTATTTTTAAAAATTGATATAGTAAAAAAAATTTTTTTTTTCTCTCTTGAAATTTTAATCTTTATTTTAATATCAAAAAAGTTAAATTTATTTTTCCAAGTTTCTATAACGAGACATAAACTACTTTTGATAGCCTGTTGAGTCCTATATATATCTACATATATGTATATATATGCTATTATTATTCCAGTTGGAACATTGTGTATTGTGGTTATTTTCAAAATTGAGATTTTGTATTGCGTGTGTTGAAATAAACGTTGCAACCGGCAATTTCATCAATTTCCCAAACAAATATATCATTCTGTCGTTCTATATACCATTGTGTTCTTTGCAAAACAAATGTAACCTTTAAAAATACACCCGAATTTTTTTTCCAGTTGTAATTTATCTACCACACGCAATATAAATTTATAACGTAATTCTTCTTATTGTACAATATTTCAATGAATAACACTAACAATAACATTAACAAAACCAATAATAACAATAAAAATAATAATAAAAATAATAATAATAGTAACAATAATAATCTATTAATATTGTTGTTACTATTATTAATAATAGTAACAATAATAATATTAATAAAAATAATAAAAGAGTGAAGTAAAAAATCGGTAGCAGATATTTTTTTAAGCTATCGTCGCACCAAACGGTAACTTGGTTCTCTACGGTGCCGACGACAGAGAGAAAATTACCAACCGATCATTTATGGTTTGTCAAATTAACTCTTGAGAAACTCACCGAGCAGAGAAGACGCTTTTAAGTGACGTCGAACTCGAAAGATCGTCCATTTAATTTTCATTCTCGTTTTGGTGCTCGTGTCTGACTGACTATATAATAAGTAAATTAATTGCTTCTTCTTTTTTACAACAGAAATAAATAGTTTAGTGTGGCGTCAAATATATTACGTCGTTTAGGATTATTAGTCCCGAAAAGCTTCAAATCAAACCGTCGATAGTAGGTTTCATAACCTCAGTCTGTCAATAAAATAATCACTCCGAATAAATTATAAAAATAGAAATCCTAACAGCAGTAAAATATCAAAGCAATTTAAATCCAAATAAAGCATTTCTCACTTTTATGTAATATAGTTATCGCACCATTACATTTAAATAAACAGTGACATTCTTACGACCTAATTTCAATCTGTCAAATAAATAATCCCAATAAATTAAAAATCTCAATATAAAACAATAAAATACAAAAATACATTGAACTAAAAAATTCATTTATCAGTCAAATACGTGAAGAATGAAAATTCAATCAAAGTTTTCCAATAATAAATTTCTAAACAATTGTTAAAAAAAAAAAAAATTTGTTGCAACGATTGCGGAAATTCAAATCGAAAGTTTTTGACGCACTCGTAAACAGTGCTTTTCAAAACTTTCAAACTCGTATATTTACAGAAATCCATATTTTCTACACTTGTTACACAATTTACTATTTCAGTTATACAAATACCAACGGAAAATTATATTTTCCTATAAAAAAAATAAGTTCAAATCAAAAAAAAATTTAGTTGTATCGATATCGCAGTGACGCGTCTAAAAATCAGTTATATTGAGAAATACATGGAAAATGGTAAAGTGAAACTTGGAAAAAGTTTCTTTTCAAAAGTGATGAACATGACGATAAGGAGCGCGACACAATTTAAATTTCCCTTCGTGAGAGACGGCATCGACAGGAAATTCGAATGCTTTTCGATGAGATATAGCGTCACTGGTGAGAAAGAGAGAGAGACAGGAGAAATAGACTTTAGTACATAATAAGTTTTGGGATTCACCGGTTATAATATTCTCGAATGACGTTTATACATAATCGCATCATTCACAAGGCGTTTTGCCGTGTCGATATTATAGAAATATGTATATACAGCACATATGTGTGTATGTGTGTGTGTATTCATTACCTCGAGTAAGACGATCGCTTTTCAGAGAGAAGATCGTCGTCGTCGTCTTCGTAGTCGTGCTTCTCTATTTTGCCGTTCCGAGCGGCTTAAAATCTACCCCTCGGGCTGTATGGCCAGAAATAAATCCTGAGGTATTGGTAGGTAATGCTACCTCCAAGCGTTCCAGTACATTTCACTGGATGCATTGGCTTCAAGGAGACGGTACTATACCTCAGTCGGGCCAAAAGCGATCGCCTTAAACCTACAGATGAGAACATCTCCTTACATCCGTGCAAGAAAGAAAGAGAGAGAGAAACGAATACAAAAGGAAAAAAGAACAGATACCCATATCCCGCACGTGTAACCACAAAAATTTATTTCATACTTTCCTAAATATTCCTTTACTCCTTTCTTTTTTTTTTTTTGCTCGCTTGGCTAATAAATATTCCACCGTTGAAATTTATCTTGCGAGAAAGCATTTTTTTTCACCCTTTGAAAATTGATAAGAATTTCAATGAAAATAAATTTTACTTTCGTTTCATTATTTCCGGTTGTTGGGAAATTAGTTAAAGGTCATTTTTACGTATTTAGTGAATAATTTAGTAACAATACAATAATGTACAATTGGTATTGTAAATAATAAGATTTGCATTGTATTGTAAGTATTGTTAATAATAAAATTCGTATTGTTAATATTATAATTAGTAATGTATTCAAAACAATTGGTAATGATGATATTATAAATAGTATTGTAAATAATCAAATTGGTATTGCAAATATAAAATTAGTATTGAAATTACAATAATTAGTATTGCATTTAATGCAATAAAAATTCGAAACATTGAAATTATTATTGTAAGTAGTACAATTAGTATTGTAAATAAAGGAATTAATAATGTAAGTAATGTAATTAGTATTGTAAACAGTGAAATTGGTATAGTACATATTAAAATTAGTATTGGGAAACATAGCAACACCTAATGTAAATATTACAACGTGTATTAAATTTTTTACAAGCAATATTGTAAATACTATAATACTAATTGTAATTAAAACAATTAGTAGTGTAAATAATACAGTATTTATCGTAAGAAAGACAATTAGTATTTCAAATAATACAATACTAATTGTAAATAAAACATTTATTATTGCAAATAATACAATACTTTTTGTAAGTAATACAATACTTATTGTTAATAATACTATACTTATTGTTAATAATACAATACTTATTGTTAATAATACAATACTTATTGTAAATAATACTATACTTATTGTTAATAATACAATACTTATTGTTAATAATACAATACTTATTGTTAATAATACAATACTTATTGTAAATAATACTATACTTATTGTAAATAAAACAAATAGTATTGTAAATAGAAAAATTGATTATTGTAAATAATACTATACTTATTGTAAATAAAACAAATAGTATTGTAAATAGAAAAATTGATTTATGATTTATATTGTAAACATAAAAATCTTCATTTAAAACACAAATACTCGTATTTTAAACAAAAATCCGTAATGTAAACATAAAATCAGTATTGTAAAAATTTCCATATTGTAAACGTCAGAAGTCATTATAATTTGTTCAACCCCCTACTTTATTAAAACTTTATTCGATAATTATAAATACAAAAAATATTCATCTATTCTTTATTTTCAACCTCTAATTTGTACTTAATTAAAGTGCCAGACGAATGATAATGATTTATTCATTAATTAGAATAAGAGACAATATTAAAGTTTAGTGTCATCAAAGGTTATCTTATTTTAGAAATATTAACCCGTTTATTTCTAAAATAATAATCTGCAATTAACTTTATATAATGTCCTTCTTTCTTTTTTTTTTTTATTCTACTTTTATTTGACTATTTTTGGAATTTCGAAATCAATGTTTTTTTTTATACCTAAACGAACGAATTCGTAGATTTAATTGAATCATCTCAACTTGACATTTATAAAACCAAGTATAATTAATTATTTAAATAAGTCAATTTCTAAGTAGAGGGTACAGAAAAAAAAAGAAAATCCGAAATTACAGTGTCCTACATTTCATTTAAATAGAGATATTGACCTTTCACATTTTGAACGTTTTTAACGTTTCACATTTCTATGTCTATTTTACTGTCTCATTAAACATAATTGGATTGAAATTAGGGAGCAATTATGTAAATCACTCTTTCAGTTGGTTATTTCTGAAAAAAAGACAAGTTTTTAAAAATTAATTTCCCTTTCTCTATTTTTGGAATAAAAAAATTATTTCCTTAGAGTTGGAGAAAAGAAGTAATGGAAAAAATATCCACTTTAATCATTAATTCAAACTGATTGTGGAATAAAAAAACTTTTTTTACCCCTAGATACAAAATTCGATAATACTTTGGGTTGACATGCTAAGAGCCTTAAATTCCCGAGATTGATGTAATTTTTTTCATTTGAAAAAAAAAATGATGTCTCGTAGATCATTAAAGTTAGAAGAACTTATGCACTTGAGAGAATCAGATTACGCCAAGACTTTTTTAAAATTGCCGTAAAAGACTGCTGTAAAGGATGAAAATAAAAAATTACCTCCTGGACTTCTCTCTTTCTCTCTCTCGTTCTCTTAATCCTCCGTAGGGCTTTCCAAGGAACGTCTTACTTCAGCGGATGCATCGGCGACAATTAGTTTCGGCACTCGGTGAGTGCAAATTTATTGGCGCAACGACCCGTGTTCCCGATAAGAGGAAACGCTATACGTATAGTATATATATCGATTCTCTCGTTTCTCTCTCTCTCTCTTTCTATTTTTAGACTTTTCTCCAGTCTCATCGTTTTTTTCTTTTTTTTTTTTTGGGCGGATTGTGTGTGTGTGTATATCGACAGTAGAGGAGACCGTTATCGACTGATTGCGAGCCTCGTTGCGAAATGTTCAAAAGCATGTAAATGATGCAGGCGTTTTTGTTTTCCAATACTCCTCAATATAACAAACCCCCCTCTCCTCTCTCGAAACGGGTGTGTCCACAACAATCGATATTTTCCCTTATATATGTGTTTGTTGGCATTAAAAAAGAAAGAAAAAAAATTAAAAAGCAAAAAAATTAAACGAAAAAGATGGCCGAGACGCGTTTTATAAAAATGTGCCATGTCACCAGTGTCGCTCGACGATCGTAAATCAGAATGTCGTAGGCACATTCATAAGCAATACATCGCTTTTCGAAATCACCCTCATGTAAACCAAGACAGCTTGCATTTTCAAGGATATCTGCAAGAAGAAGATACTACCTGGGTTGTGTCCGCGGAATGTCGACGGAACAAAGTCATAAATATTTAGGGGGGATATACATGTAATGTGGCCAACAAGCTCAAGTGGAAACGATTTCGATTAGACGGTAGAGAAATTCGGACAATTTCTCATGACGTTTGCCATTTTATAACATACACCAAATTCTACTTGCAAAATTCCATTTTTGAAACCATTTCAATTTAAATTTTACTCTTTTTTTTTGTTTCCTTTTCTTTGAATAGAAAATCCACGATTATTAAAAATATGTATGACTACTTGAAAGTAGAATAAATAAATATAAATTGTCCATCACATAATCTATGCGAAGTTTTATTAACAATCTAGTGCGAAATTTGAATATTTTTATTATAAATGACCCCAGTGTATTCAAAATTTTTGTATTATATTCTATGAATAAAAATTGGACGACAGTATATATGTGTGTATAATAAAAGCAGATCTTGAAGAGATGAGCATACATCAAGACTTTTTTATCATTATTTACAGGAAATGCAAAATGTAAAGCCTATCATAATGTCGAGCTTTTTCCCCTCTATTCATTCGTTTCATATCTTTCACAACCCCGAAATTCAATTTCGAGCAAAATTTTTTTTTTCCTCCCACGGAGATAACAACAAATATTAATCAATTAAAATGCACTGCTCGTTGGAACGTTAAAATAAATGAGACACACTAATTCACTGTTGTTGGGGAAAAATATTCTCCATACATTTAAAAATTTACCAATAATAAAACTAAAGAGAAAATATTTATCAATACATATTAACATTTACATTTTTAAATATTAATAATTATTACCAGAGGTTTAGGGGAGAGCATACGCATTAGACATAATACAGGTAATTTATATCTTTATTATCTTTTTTTAGAATTCTAATTTGTAAATTTATACTTCACATTATTATTATTTGGCTTTTATCTTTTCTTTGGATTGTATTATATCCGAAGCAAATAAATAATTTTAACTTTTTTATTTCTATTATTATTTAAAGTATTTTTATTTATTCATTTTTACCTTTATTCTACTTTTTCTATTTTTATTATTATTAATTTTCTTTTAATTTATTCAATTTTAATTATATTTAGCTTTTTTCAGTTAAATTATTTTTTAATTTTTAATTACTTTAATCATTTTTACTAATATTTCATTCTTTCTTTTTTATTATTAATTTATATTATTTTAATATATTCATTTTTACTTATATATTTAACTTTTTCATTTTTATTACTATTCAAATTTAAGTTAATTTACCTTTTTTCATTTTTATTAATATATTTTTTTTTAATTTATTCATTTTTCCTTATATTTCGACTTTTTTCATTTTTATTCATATTATTTTAATGTAATCATTTTTATATATTCTTCTAAATGTCAATTTATACCTATGGGGCATTCTCTTTGAGATTTTCATTCAAAACTTTTTTTGGTTGAAATAATTTTTTTCAAATTCTGCAGGAAAAATAAGTAAATACCTATTTTTTTATTTGAAAATTTATGTTGAAAATCCAACAACTTTTTTGGGTTCCAGTGTATAACGTGAATGTGACAAATGTTTTATTTAAACTTAAATTATTTTGTTGTTTTATATATTCGAATTATTTCATTTTCTGACAGACTGAGATTATGTAACCAATTATGTACACTTAAAACTATTATTGAAAATAATTCCGTTGACTTTTCTGGTACTCTTGGTTTACATTTTCAGCATATAGTTAAAATATAATTCAAGAAAAATTAAATTTCCAAACAAAGACTATTCCCACTATTCCCACTCCAAACTTCCCACTATTTTGTATTATTTCTCAAAAATTAAATTTACAATATTCGAAATAATTTTTTTTTTAATTTATTGCGTGACAGAAATTGCCCCCATCACAATACGCATATCCAGAATTGAAAAGGTCCACAAGCAAATAGTCGTCGACTCCCAAGGGACATAAATTTAAATTCACTCTACCCTAAAAGTGGTGGCAGCTACTCGAGAATTTCAAAAACATTTGAATTTTAATTTACCGCTTGTCAAAACTTTTGGGTAACATCAAAGTTGCAGTATTTTTCAAATGGGGATACAACACAGTTCAAGAGTTGCAAGTTTGGTCAAAAGTTATTCAAGTTCTGGTAAAACTCACTTCCGTACATCCTCGTTGAAAGAAGTCGAAATATAAGTCTTAAAAGTTATGTGTACACCCACATATATATATGTATATATTTACCAGGCACAGCAAAACTTGTCACGTTGATACACATCTGCTTCTCCAATACTGTTATATTGCGAGAAAAGGTCGTCAAAAAAAAAAATCCCACTATAATATTTTTCAAAAGATTGTCCAGTCACACACTTCAGATAGCACTTGGTCACCATTAATCGACGCTATCGCTCAACAATGCGCGCATGACACACTATATACCTGTTTAATGATAAGAATTTAACAAAACAAAAAAATAATATGAGAAGCGTATTTGTACAAAAAAATAAAAATATGCGGGATGCATGCTGTTCCATAGCTAAACGAGATTTTCTGACGAGAAGAGGAGAAGGGGTAGGGGGGTAAAAATATGAATTGCTGATGAAACACAGTTTTCACAAAACATTGCTATAGTACTGCTGCTAGCCATTATTATAAAATATGTTTGTAGAACTGAAATATAGCGCCCCGCTACTATATCAGTTATTTTTGTTTTAAATGCCATAAACAACGTTCGTTATACGAAAGATGGTTTATCCCGACGTATCACCACTCATTTATGAGTACAAAACGTTAATCGGGTAAAACGATTGTCAGACATATTTGACGA
The DNA here is from genome assembly GCA_001855655.1 of Leptopilina clavipes. Taxonomy (NCBI): domain Eukaryota; kingdom Metazoa; phylum Arthropoda; class Insecta; order Hymenoptera; family Figitidae; genus Leptopilina; species Leptopilina clavipes. Next base: position 20,298 of record JUFY01013634.1, read on the forward strand.
TTTTTCATCAGCTTTTCTATTTTTACCGACAGGTGCATTAGGGTGAATCGAGTTAAATTTATCCCGTATTATCAAAAGATTAAAATAGGGGAGGGTCGAAAAATTTTCCGCAATAATAATGTAAATAAATATTTCTATGTTGATTTTTGTTTTATTTATTTCGTCAAATTTTTTTTTAATGAACAACGTGGTGGGGCGATTTAATCGTGGGGAAAAGGAACACATGAGATATAAAAATGTGCAAAACTATAATTAAAAAAGAATCGGTAGCCGAAATTTTGTTAAGCGATCGTTGCACTGTATGGTAACTCGATTCCCTATTGTACCGACGGCAGAGAGAAAATTATCAACCGATCATTTGTGGTTTGTCAAATTAGTCTTGAGAAACTTACCTAGCAGAG
>JUFY01013634.1:28290-49589 GCA_001855655.1 Leptopilina clavipes
CTCTCTCTCTCTCTCTCTCTCTCTCTCTCTCTCTCTCTTCCTCTCACTCAGTCTCTCGAGATGAAGCCGCTTCAATTATCTTCTTGATAACTGTGATTGGTCAAGAGTGGGTACTTCCCTTTGCTCAACAGTAGGAGGTCCAGAGTGATTGGCGCTTCAAGGAGCAAGGGGGGGGGAGAGGAAAGAGAAGGGAGGAGAAGAGCAAGGGAGAATGTGGCAAATAATCTCTAGGATTGGAAAAATATAGAAGCAATGAAAGCACACTATATATGTGGTGTATACGCGTGTACACGGTTATTACATGTCTGAGAATTATACGTGGCGAGCTCCTGGCAATCTATAGGGGTGTGATCGCGTGCATCGGAGCGTACAGAGCTCCATTTCGCGATGTTCAAAGCTAAAAGCAGAGTTCGCCTCTGGGGTTCAGTTTCCTTGTTCCACCGGAACAATGCGGCTTATATACGTAAGCGCCCTCCGGTCGCCACCCTCCTTTCCACCCACTATCTCTCTCACAGTGTGTGCCACTGTCTCTCTCTCGCTCTTGTATTTTCATCCCTCTCTCAAAGCATTGCTCAATGCTACACAGTGTTCGTTGGTCTGGATTTTGTTTCGTTGGACGAATTTGTGCGTTACCCTATGTGTTGTTGTTAAATCAAATCCTGAAACTCGACCCTCTTCTCTCTCTCTCTCTCTTTCTCTCTGTATTATTCGCCCTTGCGATACACAAGTCTACTGAAAGTATGTATATATATATAATGGAAAACTTACACGTCAGCCATGGTCCACAAGTGCGAGTGAGACAGACTTATGCGAAACGCATCCTTTCCTATGACTGAAGTGAAGCTTTTCCTATATGGGTATATACTCCCTGTCAGTGACCAACCGTTATGTATCACGAGCGCGGATGTTTTTTGGATAATAGATATATTATGCTCGCGTATATTACTTCATGCATGGCTGAGACCCTAAAGGACATATTTTTCGAGGGTGTGGGTGAAAGAGAGAGAGAGAGAGAGAGAGAGATTTTATGTGTGGATTGTGGGGACGCGCACATTAGCCACGTTGTCACAATTTAACACCTCTGTCATTTACTTTGGCTTTTCACCAACCCCCCTCCCTCCCTCCACCGACTCTCAACCGCGTTACGCCAGTTTGCTTCAATTGTGTGGGACAGCTTTTGTTTTTCAGTTTTCTCTTAAAGGCTTTTTACATATATATACGTTCTCGTTGTTTCCTTTGATCGTGTCGAGTGCTTTTTAAATTACACATTTTGTACTGATCATGCAAGGAAAAAAGAAACCGATTTGAATAACAGTTACTGAGTCCTGTTGATGAATTCTATGAATTACATTAATTCTATGAATGTAAACTATTACTGATGAGTTATTTCTTTCTTAGTTTGAAGTATAGTATCAAGTAATGAGTCAATTACCAGGTATGAGAGAAATAGAGCGAGAGAGTATTGAAAAATAAAGAGGGGAGCTAATTAGGTAGTTGAATTCCCAACACATGTAAAAAATTTGGCATAATTTTTGAAATCGGATGAAGCAAAATGGAGAAATTTGACATTTTCAGAAAACGTTATTTTCTCTGTCAATTTTTCAGTTTTTGTCCAAAAGTTCTCTTCTTTTGTACCTCCACTGTATTAGAAACTCAGGTATAATGAGGAAGCTGTACTAACCCTTAAGAAAGCATTCATTTACAAACTTTTTCTCAGACCGATAATAAGTACATAGTAGTAATTTCAAAATTAGACGAGATTGTATTAGAGTATTATATAAATAAATTTAGTTATTAGGTATCCTTAAAACTGAAGAATGTTTCAAGAACATGTGTTTGGGAAATTGCCTTTCGGGACTTTAGATTCGGGAAAAATGACCAAATTCGTTCTGTAATTTCTATAACGATCCAGTTGGTAACTTACGCAATTGTGGTTCGTAGTCGTCTTTTTATTAGAAGTAGTCGCATTAGCCTGACCCTCTCGATCAAGATCTGTAAGGGGAAAACTACGGAAAACCGATATTGAGTACAATCGTATGTCCCAGGCAGCACCTGAACTTCCAAGCAATATTTGGAAACGTTTCTTCAATATTCTAATATTTCTATACAATATTGCTACAAGTATTAGAATATTGAGGAAGGGTTCGAAGTAGTGCTTGCGAGTTCAGGTGCTGTGGGGGAATACAATAACAATAAAAATATAAATAATACTCACAATAATACCACAGTAGTGATAGTATTCCCCTGTGGGTTTATAGAATCTTTGATGAGGCGCCTTTTATGTTGGCGGATAAGGAGGAGGACCGGTGTATCAAGTAGATAGTAAATCCAGAGTGGACTAAAACCCCATAAGTGAGGAGGCCGGGAACGGGAAATCTCACCGCGCCAGTCCTTTGGCTGATGCTCAAGGGCGCACGGATTGTGGAGGAACTGAACATCTTGCTATGCCACATATCATCAAGGGAGGAGGAGAAGGCAGATTGGAACAATATATGCTTGTTTATTAAAGCATCTTCTACAAACTAGACCTTTTCTTGTAGAAAGATAGGAGAAGTAGGAAAGTAGAAGATAGGAAAATAAGACAAGAACGACAAGGATGGTGATTAGGGTCGACAGAGGAAAGACGTTTGTCGATGTACTCAGTAAACTTCGCAACAAAGTGGATCCAAACTCATCCACACTAGAGTGGTAGGAGCAAAACATACCAACAATGAACATGTTTCGATTAACATCGATATATTACAACAAAATGTGATTCCAATAGGCAGTTTTAACTCGAGGTTGGAGGCATGGAAGGATCTTTAAGGAGATTTTCACTAGAGGTGCAGTCAGATAAGGCTTTTCGAAACAATGGCAACATAGGACACAGTGGAAGTTGATGAGAACATTAACGATAGTAATCAGAATTGACGAAGAAAAGACGTACATAGATGTACTGATTAAATTTCATAAAGAAGTAAATCTTAACATTAAGTACATGACAGTGTTAGCAGCAAAATAAACCGACAGAAAAGGGGGAACTTCTGATTTAAAGCGAAGGAGACTCCAACAAGGAGGCTTTCACTGCGGAAGTCACCAAAGCGATAGGAATTATGGCTATGATTGGATTATCGTCTGTCAAAAATTCTAGGTCTGAAATCCACAAAGACAGCATTTTTGAAAGTTTTTGAAGAATTCTGGGTCCAGAATCGATAAAGACAGTATTTTTGGGAGTTTTTGAATAACTCTAGGTATAGAATACCTGAAAGCATCATTTTTGACAGTTAATGATGAATTCTAAATCTCCAACTCGCTAAAATTTTTTTGAAGGTTTTTGAAAAAATTCTAGGTCTAAAATCCCTAAAAACAGCATTTTTGGCAGATTTTGATGATTTCTAGGTCTAAAATCCACAAAGACAGTATTTTTGACAGTTTCTGATGAATTCTAGATCAAATTCTAGCTATAAATTCTAAATCTTCAACTCGCTAAAATTATTTTAAAGGTTTTTGAAAAAATTCAAGGTCTGAAATCCACAAAGACAGCATTTTTGGAAGTTTTTGAAGATTCTGGGTCCAGAATCCATAAAGACAGTATTCTTGGGAGTTTTTGAATAACTCTAGGTATACAATACCTGAAAGCATCATTTTTGACAGTTAATGATGAATTCTAGATCAAATTCTAGCTATAAATTTTAAATCTTCAATTCGCTAAAATTTTTTTGAAGGTTTTTGAAAAAAATATAGGTCTAAAATCCCTAAAAACATCATTTTTGACAGATTTTGATGATTTCTAAGTCTAAAATCCGCAAAGACAGTATTTTTAACAGTTTCTGATGAATTCTAGGTCGAATTCTAGCTATGAATTCTAAATCTCTAACTAAAAAAAAACTTTTTTAGTGGTTTTTGAAAAAATTCTAGGTCTAAAATCCCTAAAAACAGCATTTATGGCAGATTTTGATGATATCTAGGTCTAAAATCCACAAAGACAGTATTTTTGACAATTTCTGATGAATTCTAGGTCGAATTCTAGCTATGAATTCTAAATCCCTAACTCAAAAATACTCTTTTAGTGGTTTTTGAAAAAATTCTAGGTCTAAAATCCCTAAAAATAGCATTCTCGTCAGTTTTTGATGATTTCTAGGTCTAAAATTCACAAAGACAGTATTTTTGACAGTATCTGATGAATTCTAGGTCGAATTCTAGCTATGAATTCTAAATCCCTAACTTAAAAAAACTTTTTTAGTGGTTTTTGAAAAAATTCTAGGTCTAAAATCCCTAAAAACAGCATTTTTGGCAGATTTTGAATATTTCTAGGTCTAAAATCCACAAAGACAGTATTTTTGACAGTTTCTGATGAATTCTAGGTCCAAAATCCTTAAGAACATCATTTTTGGCAGTTTTTGATTAATTCTCGTTTTTAAATCCCTGAAGTAAGCATTTTTGGTGGTTTTTGAATAATTCCAGGTCTAAAATTTTGACATATTACAGTAAATTTACCTATTATCAGAAATTAAAGGTTCCACACTTCCTCTCGACAACACTCAGTGTCACATCAATTCAATCCAATCGATGATGTGCTTGTGTAATTCAATTAAATAAAACTTTTCTTCAATTTCCACATTGAAAGTCAAACAAAAAAAGCGAATGTTTTTCCAAGATGAAAAAAGAAAAATATTACAGTCGATCCGTATATAGAAACAGAGAAATTCAATTCGCAACTAATTTTTTCAAGAAACTTTTTTCTTCAGCTACACTCTGGAAACAAGTGTGTGTATAAAACTTCACTGCAAGTTATAATGAAGTTTCATATACTCGTTACTGATGTTTAGTATTCTGTGCCTCAGTGGAACTTATTAGCCGCTATAGATTCGAGGAAAAAAAAGAAAGAAATATATCACCGAGAATAAAATTAATTTTTCGCTGTAATTTTTTCTTTATATATTTCTTCACTCTCGATTCTGATGGAGTTACAAAAAAAAACCTTCCCCAAAGTGTTGTAATACAAAAAAAGGTATATTTATATAGAAACAAGACGAAAAAAATAGTTTGAAAAATTACAGCACAGAATAAAAAAAGCAAAAAGTGAGAATAACAAAATTTTTGACAACAAAAACATATCTGATGTTTTGAAATGTAAACGAGAAATGTCTGCTGCCAGGTGCAGTTTATGCAGACATTCAGTATGCTCACCAAAGTATTTTGAGGTTGAAAAGGGTTCCACAAAGTTTACAAAAGTTTCGAGTGATTATTAAAACATAACATATACACATATGTTTTTAATTTCATTTTTAAATATTTAATTTCACGTAATTTGACCCTTAAAACTTTTTTGTTTGAAAACTTTTGCCCTTTTTAAACGTTTAATGAAGACCCTAAAAATTTCTCAAAAACATTTTCCCTTCCTTTCACTTCATTTTTTCTTCCTGACTATAATAAACTGATGAATGGGTTTTTATTAAAAAAAGAAAACGAATAAGTTCCGTTTTTTGGAATAGAAAATTTCTTTTTTTGAATCTGTAAACAATTTTTTTTTAATTAGAACACCTTTTAAAAGAGAAAGTTTTCAACTTAAATCACCTTTAAATTAAAATCTTCTAAATTAAAGCTCTTTTAATTTTCAACACTTGAAACTTTTGGAATGCTTTGAAGGTTGAAGGATCGTAAAAATAAAGAAACTTCTAAAAGTCATTGAAACTTTCCGGCTGCACAAATAAATGGACTTGCAGGCGTAAAAACCCACTTTACCAAGGAGAAATTTTTTCGTCGCCCCTTCAACGTTACTTTTACACGGACTTTTAAGCATTATAGCGTCCGCTTTCCGGATATAGTGTGAGAGAGAAAGAGAGAGGCCTCTTCAGAGTTCGCGGTTCCCGTGGGCCCCTCAGTAGTCGCGATTGTCGTTAAGTACGCAAGTTACCATACATAAACGATTTGTTTCCAGTTGAAAATCTCTGCAAACGCTCATTTTCCAACCCTTAATGCACCTTCTCACTTACCTACAGGTTACACTTACATTAAAAGACTTTTCAAACATTTTACTTTTCATTCAAAGAACAGTCCTCTTTAACGGATTCTCTCCTCAGTTTCAATTCCAATAAATTGCACTCTTCGAAATTTTTTTCAATTTACCTCTTGATATTTGAAAATTCGAAATTATTTTAAGAGGCTCTCGTCAATTATTTATTTCACGAAAAAGAAATTAAAACACCGAAAAAACGTAAATCTAAATTTAAGAATATCTTCTTGGCGCCTATTAGGAATATTGTATGCTTAAATTAAGTATATAATATTCTTAAAATAAGAATATATTCTAATTTTAAGAAAATATATTTTAGTACATATTCTTCTTAAAATATATTCTTCTTAAAATATATTTTCTTAAAATATATTTTCTTAAAATAAGAATAAATTATTCTTTTAAGAATAGTATATACTTAATTTAAGTATACAATATTCTTAAATAGGTGCCAAGGAGATATTCTTAAATTCAGATTTACGTTTTTTCGGTGAAATTTTCGCAAATGTTAATTTTTGAATAATACAAGTGGGAATTATTAATTTACATTGAAATTTATAATTCTTAGCTTATGTTGAACTTCTTATATTTTATTCGAAATTTTGTTCTTGTTGTTCTTCGGCAAGTTCTTCACTAACTTTGTAACTATGATAAGAAGACGATGAGTCTAAACGTATCGTTTTAGTAATTTGATTCCCGAGTCTTTCTCTTGTAATTAATAGTCGTCTGTGTTGCCTTTAGCTATATACGGGAGTGAATCTCCTTCCACTATGACTCTTTAACGCTATTATATCTTCTCTAGAATTAGCCAATAAAATGGAAGACGTACGCCGAAATGTGTGTGCGGTATAAATTTTACTATTTGGCAAATTATATGGCAATTCTGATTTCACTGAATGATTATTTAATAAAAAAAAGAAGAAATATCATTTTTTTTTACTAAAATAATAATTTTATTAAGGAAAAAAAATGTGACTCACAATCAACAGATATTTTGAATAATTTGATAATAGGGTGGAATGGGTACAGGAACTAATACTACGTTCCTGAAGTGACGTGCTCTGGTTTAAATCAACCAGTGAGGCTTGTGCCGATCTATAGTCTTTTTTCTAACCTGCAAAGCAGGAATGAACGCTATCGAGTGGCACACGCCCCTCATTGGTTGATTTGGACCGCATGCGCACGAGCACGTTACTCCAGGAACGTAGTATTAGTTCCTGTACCCATTCCACCCTATTATCAAATTATTCAAAATATCTATTGATTGTGAATCACAACCTTTCTTTTTGGTAGAATAATATTTAAGTGACGCAGATTTTATTTTTTTTGTATTGGGATTTTAATTTAGTTGATTGTCGTCGTAATTATTACGTAATGAGTCATATTATTTTAGATTGAATTGAATTTTGCAGGAAATATAGGACAAGTTAACATTAACATTAACATTAACATTAACATTAACTTAACATTTTTCCTGCATTGAATTTTGCCAACATTAATAATTATTCTTTCAACTTTATTAATTTCTATGTAGGGTTATTTTATTTTATTTTTCTACTTAGATTATTAATTTTAAAATTAATTAATTCCCTTTCTTTTGCATCATAAACAAAAGTCGAATCGTATATCAGGAATTTCGAGCTAAATTATTATTACACAAGGAAGAAAGATTTTATACGTTCCCTTTGAGGTGAGGTCATTATGAATAAAATGGCACTATCTGGGCTCTTAATTGAAAGCATAAAATTTCTCAAACTTATTGAGGATTAAACGCCTTAATTGTCGAAAGCACCTAAATTTGAGAGCCTGTGCAACCCTCCCCCCACTCTTAATAAACGCCATTAAGTAATGCGAGCCTTGGTGCGAAAACTTTTCCTATATTTCCTGCTCCGCGCGGGCGTGCGAAAGAGACAGTGAGAGAGAGAGAGAGGTTTGGAGAGAAAGAGAACAGTACCTACATACCTTCTAACACGACTTTAGCTCCCTTCGGTTCTAAGTTTGAGATAAGGTTTTCGGGTGGCGCTTCTCAAACGCCTCTAGTTTCATGAGATTACTACTTGGAAGGATACGCGGCAACCACTCGATGAACGAGACAAGATTGTAAATTCAAGTAAATCGAGCGGCACTCGTATATACGAGAGATTGTTTCGTGTAGACATACAGCTTTAAAACGATCCTGGATAACCTCAGGAACAAGGTTGCCGAGCGCTCTTGTGTATATACATAGATACAATATATACACAAGTATGTATAAATAAAAATATATACATATATATTGTGTATGTATGTCTGTATGTATGTGTGTATGCATGTGTGCCTGTCTGTATGTATTACTGTATGAATGTGTGTCTGTAAGTGTGTGTGACTATATGTTTATATCTATGCACATATGTATATCAAAGCACGCGTGCATGTATTATGGCAAGATGGGCGTATTCGCGAAGAGAGGAGTATGCCACAAGCTAGATTAGGTTAGGTATACGCACGACGTTCAACATAAATAGTTCAATCACGACAAGCTTAAAACCTTAAGCATCCCGTTGTCTGCTTTTACAACGGTTCACCTCCCCCCCTCCTACAAACAATCCCCGTTTTCTCTCTCCTAGTCTAGCACCTCGATATTGGGAGAAGGAGGAGAGCGGGGGAAGTTGGGGGGGGGGATGTATTCTCAAGACAGAGTTTCGTGACGCTCCTTGGAAAAGAGGGTATTTCCCCATATTGAAATATTTAATATTTTTAATAGAAAGTCGATCCTTTCGGAAAGAGACAAGAGAGAGAGAGAGAGTAGACAAGGGAGCTTTAAGTTACCAAAGAGTCATTTCCTTTTTACAGACACAAGGACTAAAGTTGTCTCTGTAAAAGAGATTTGTCTGTTCTTTCTCCTCATCTTTTGTATATTATATAAACCTACAGGTTATACAAGCTTCTCTCTTTGTCTCTCTTCTTTTTCTTTCTCACTCACTCGTTTTTTCTCTTTTCTATTAAAGAGAAAGAAAGACAAATGGGGGATAGGAAGAGAAAAAGATAGTGAAATATGGATAAAGAGAAGGAAAAAGAGAGATGGAGAGAGTAACAAATAGAGACAGGAAAAAGAGAGAGGGAGGTAGAGTAAGAAAAAGAGGGAGTAAAGAAAAGCGGGATAGAGAGTAAGAAAGAGAGAGATAGAGAAGCTAAAAGAGATGGAGAGAGAGGGAAAAAAGAGAGTGAGAAAGAGAAAAAAGGAGAGGAATATATATAGAGAGAGAGAGGGAGGAAAGGAATGAGAATAGAGAAAGAAAAAAGACAGAGGGAGAGAGAGTAAGAAAAAGAGGGAGTAAAGAAAAGAGAGATAGAGAAGGTAAAAGAGATGGAGAGGGAGAGGAAAAGAGAGTGAGAGAGAAAAAAGTAGAGAAAGATAGAGAGAGAGAGAGGGAGGGAGGAAAGGAATGAGAATAGAGAAAAAAAAGACAGAGGGAGAGAGAGTAAGAAAAAGAGGGAGTAAAGAAAAGAGAGATAGAGAAGGTAAAAGAGATGGAGAGGGAGAGGAGAAGAGAGTGAGAGAGAGAAAAAAGTAGAGAAAGATAGAGAGAGGGGAAAGAAATGAAAAAGAGAGAGAGGGAATAAATCAAAGAGAGATAGAGAGTAAGAAAGAGAAAGATAGAAAAGCTAAGAGAGATGGAGAGAGAGAGAGTAAAAAGAAGAGGAAGATAGAGAAAAAGTGAGAGAGAATAAGAAAAAGAGGGAGGAAAGAAAAGAGAGATAGAAAGCTAATAGAAATAGAGAGAGAGGGAGGAAGGGAGGGAGGGAGGGAGAAGGAGAGGAAGAAAGAGAAAGAGATAAAGGAAAGGAATGAGAGACAGAGAGTAAGAAAGGGAGAGAGAGTAAGAAAAAGGAGGAAGGAAAAGAGATACAAAAGCTAAGAGAGAGTGAGAGAGAGAGATAGGAAAGAAATGAGAGACAAAGAATAAGAAAGAGAAATATAAAGAGAGTAAGAAAAAGAGGGAGGAAACGAAAGAAAGATAGATGGTAAGGAAGAGAGATAAAGAGAAAGAGAGAAAGCCTAAGGGAGATAGAGAGTGCAAGAAAGACGGAAAGAAAGGTTAAGAGAAATAGAGACAGAGAAAGAGACATAAAGAGAAAAGGGAGAGACAGAGAGAAACAGAGAGAAAAAGAGAGAGAGAGAAAAGGAGAGAGCGTTCCCTCTGTCGTTTCGAACTTGTAAGGGAGTGAGTATTCAGCGTCAAGTTAAACTTATGAATTGAGCTTTAAGTTCACGCGATATTCCTCCAGTATTCCTGCCATCTCCGCAGGGATTACGTCGAGCTGATTGGCTATCCAAGTTAAGGACAAAGCCACAGCTTAAACGGTCGAAATAGAAGGTCCCGCTTTTGGGGATGACTCCATTTCATTAGGGATACATATAAAGGATCTTGGGGTTGCGAAATGCGTCTAATGGCCTACCCAACAAAAAAATATCACTACTTACTGCTCCCTCAGGGAAGGAAAAAAACAACGCGTACACACACACACACATACACATAGTCACAGAACAGAAGGAGGAAAATTCTATTAAAGATATTTTCCTTGTCTCTTATTGTTTTTTATTCTCCTTCTCTATTTCGTCTTGTGGGAGAGAAACCATCTGTTTGATTCTCTCTCTGTGGCTGAAAAATCACAGTGTAAGAGGACATTTTTATCCTCTTGTTTACTGGGATCATTACAGGTATACTCATTAAAGTGACATTTTTCACTTTTTAATGGAAAAAGTATTTGTAACTATTGTTAATTTAATTTAATTATTATTAATATAATTATTATTGTTATTATTATTAATATCATATTTATTATTTCTGGTTAAAATTTTTACAAAGGAGAATTTGTAAAATTAAATATTTATTAGAGAAAATTCTTCGAAATAAAAAAAGTGAAATTCAATTAATTTAAAATTATATTAAAGGAAACTTCGATTAAATGGAAAGTCGGTTAAATCCGAATTCGGTCAAATTAAATTTCGATTAAATCCAAATTCAGTCAAATGAAAATTCGATCAAATCCAAATTCGGTCAAATGAAAGTTCGATTAAATCCAAATTCAGTCAAATGAAAATTCGATCAAATCCGAATTCGGTCAAATGAAAGTTCGATTAAATCTAAATTCAGTCAAATGAAAATTCGATCAAATCCGAATTCGGTCAAATGAAAGTTCGATTAAATTCGAATTCGGTCAAATGAAAGTTCGACTAAATCCAAATTTAGTCAAATGAAAATTCGATCAAATCCGAATTCGGTCAAATGAAAGTTCGATTAAATCCGAATTCGGTCAAATGAAAGTTCGATTAAATCCGAATTCGGTCAAATACGAATACGATTAGTCGGATTTTTGTACCAAACGATTTTGATTTCGTCATTCCACAAAACGTTAATAAAAAATACGTTTTTTTTTGCTATTTTATTTTATTGTTATATTTAATAACATTTTTGCAAAATACTGAATCATTCGCTTGACAGTAAAATATACCCCGGTTTTATGAAGACAAAAATATTACCTCAAACTTTTATTATTATTATTATTACTCCGTCCGGGTAATATATGAAAATTTTTCTGTCATTTCATAGCTTAGCTTGTGGTTTCACTTTGTCTTTATAAGAAGAAAACAAAAAAACAAAAAGAAGAAGAAAAGAAAAAGAAAAATCGCGACAAATTGCCTTCATAAGATCGACGATTTCCGAAGTGGCCGTGAGGTACGGGAAAAATTGCAGTGCAGTTGCGAACAAGTTTCATACGTTATCGTCGGGACTTGTGAAGAATTCCTATTTATCAGCGATAAAACTGCGCGCTATCATATTTCTTCTCGCATCACAAGTCTGAGTCACAATCTAGATGAAAACAAAAAAAAAAAAAAAAAAAAAAAGATGGAGAGAAAAAATGACGAAGAAACCCTGCCCGAAAGAATTATACACCAGGGAAATAACTTACAACGAAAACTTTTAATGAGTCTGTAATTTGCGCAAAGACGCCCAAACTTCGTTCAGGATTTAATTTTTGAAAATTTTCTAACGAATATCTTATTCAAATCTTTTCGTTCCTAACCTGACAATTAAATAAAACTTTGTCCTAAAAGGGGGAGAAAGAAAAGAAACGCAAGAATGTCTCGATTTTCCGAATTTACGAGTTTCTTGAAAAAATTATCAAAAGTTTTGAAAATTTGCAAAATTTTTGGATAGTTTGTTTTATATAAAAAAAAAATAGGAAAAATAGGTAAAGATAGGAAACACTATAGGAATTTAAAATTCGAAAGAAGAAAAATATATAAGATTGGAAAAATTCTCATTATGGAAGATTTGAATGTTGCTTCTCTGAGGGACTTTTCGAGGCTCTTGTGTCAAGAAATAAGTTGATTAATGCCAGAATGTTGTTGCATTTGTTTCCTTTTTGCATGCAACAATTTTCCTTCAAGCATGATGCTTTGGCTTGGTTAAGGATATCGCGCGAGATCAAAAGTTTCTAGTTCGGCTTTGGCCACGCGCACATTTGCATATAAATACAAGTCTGCACGGAACCGCTGGGAAGAGTTTCGTTGCGAATAGTAAAGGCGGAAGGTGCACCACCTTCAACTTATATTTGGATAGTTAAAATGTGTTGTAGAGTCACCCTCGACCCAAGCAGCTCTCTCTCATGCCCCCTTGAGAGAGCTTTTCCAACCCTTAACCCCCCCCCCTCTCTATTCCTCGTTCCACTCCCTCACTGATCTCAAATTCCCCAGATATTATATCTAACAGCGTTTCAAAATATCCTTTTTAACATTCTTTTCTCTTATTCTTTATTAATTTCATCTTTCTCTCTCTCTTTCACTCTTTTGACAAGGAAAAAAAAACAAGTCCAATTTTCAGAGAATATTTTATTTACTCTCTCCATAAAGAAACAAAATTCTTTTTTTAACTAAACTGTACATGCAAAACTTTCTTTTCTTTCTGCTTTGCATTATTTGCATTTTTTATATTTTAATTTATTCTTCTCGCACATTTTTTCTTTTCAAATAAAGGGCAACAAACAGAATATAAATTTGTTAGGAAAACATTTTTTTTAACTAATTAGGAAAAATTAAAAAAAATTTTTTTTTGGGTGGATATTATCTTGAATTCTGGAAAATGCATTAGAATTTTTAAAAAATGTGCTTAAAAATATCTCGTATAGTTTTCGAGAAAGATGGTAGAAGGACTTGGTGTCGGTAATTCAGGAACCTAACAAAAAATTGCACAGCCAAATTCCTCAAAATATAGATGAGGCACTTAGATTAGAACTAAAATAACTGAATAAAACGAAAAGCATAAAAATATCTCATCTAGTTTTCGAGAAAGATTGTAGAAAGGCTTGGTGTCGGTAATTCAGGAATCTAACACAAAATTTCACAGCCAAATTCCTTAAAATACAGATGAGGCACTTAGATTAGAACTAAAATAACTGAATAAAACGAAAAGCATAAAAATATCTCATATAGTTTTCGAGAAAGATGGTAGAAAGACTTGGTGTCGGTAATTCAGGAGCCTAACAAAAAATTTCATAAACAAATTCCTTAAAATACAGATGAGACACTTAGATTAGAACTAAAATAACTGAATAAAACGAAAAGCATAAAAATATCTCACATAGTTTTCGAGAAAGATGGTAGAAGGGCTTGGTGTCGGTAATTCAGGAGCCTAACAAAAAATTTTATAACCAAATTCCTTAAAATATAGATGTGGCACTTAGATTAGAACCCGAATGATTGAATAATTAAAAAATCTTAAAAATACCTCTTAGACTTTTCAAAAAACAAGGTGGAAACACTTGATGTCGGTAATATAGAAATTTATAAATCAAGTTCCTTGGTAAATCCGTGAAAAAATAGTTGTGGCATTTAGCGTGGAACTGAAGTGATTTAATAGTAAATAAATCACAAAAATTTCTCGTATAGTTTACGAAAAAAAGTTAGGAAAATTTGGTGTCGGTAATTCAGAACTCTAATTCCAAGATTCATTGTCATATCGGAAAAGAATAGTTATGGCACATAGTTTTAACTTCAAATAAGAAAATGCTGCCGCAATATTCAAATTACCTTCAACAGTTCTCAAGAAACAAGTTATAATTGTCGGTAATTTAGGAATCTATATAAAAATTCCATAGTTAAATTTTCGAAAAATTAGTTGTGCCACTTAGCTTGAAACACAAGCGATTAAATAATGAAAAGATCTTAAAAATACCTATTATACTTTTTGCGAAACAAGATGGAAATACTTGATGTCGGTAATTCAGGAATCTAATACAAAATTTCATTGTCAAATTAAAAAAAAAATTAGTTCCGGCATTTAGATAGTAACTAAACCAAGTAAATACTATAAAAATATTGAAAACACTGCTTATATTTTACGAGAAAGAAAGCAGAAAGCAATGTCGGTAATGCAGAAATCATAAAATTTAACTGTAAAATCGGAAAAAAGTAGTTGTGGCATATCGTTTAAACTGTAAATTCGCGAATGCTACCAAAAAAATTGAAAAAACCGTCTACAGTTTTCGAGAAAGAAGGTAGAACAAAAAGTCCACTTATCAGTTTTACAGATAAAAAAAGTTATTTCTTTTGTTTATGAACGAAAGTGTTATTAATTCAGCGAAAGATTCAGAGTAAAATATTTCGTTTAATTTTGATTAATCAGAATTCGCATTTATCATATTCGTCAAAATGATCAAGAGCAGACAATGTTCACTTTGTTTGCCGTCTTTTCATAACGAAAATGAATGCGTCGTCATATCGTCTCAATTCTAAAGTTCTATATACATATTAAAAGGAACTCTGTTGTAATAACAAGTGCATTAATCACTATACTTATAAAACGATTTATAAAGTTTTTTTTTTCTTTTTTGTTCATGTGAATTAGCCTCGTATTTAATTTCCTTTTAAATTCAATGTAATTTATTACTGTTTGAATGACACACACTCATCTTTAGTTAATTTTCTTACAGTTAATTCAACTTCTCTCTCTCTCGTAGAGTTAGAAAGTGCACACAAAATTCGACGTCTACAATTTCAAACTCCAAGTGCCAATTCAAAAGCGTAAGTTCCAGTTTTTCGAAGTTTAGCAACCGAAAGTTTAACTTTCTAAACTCGGCAGTGGAACCTCTTTAATTAAATTGCTAAACCGCGAATATTCTCGGCTAAAGTTCGCACATGGGCATTTTTCTCTCTATACCAAAGAGACACAATTTCCAAAAATTTTTTTTCCCACCTAGCAAGAAATTTATCATTCAACTTGTCAACATTTATTAATTTCAATTATTTCCAGTGTTAATTCTAGACTTTTCCAACACGGGGAAAATATATCAAGGACTTTAGCCAAAAAAAGAAAAATGATATATTAACTACACCTATTCGAAAGGAGTTTAGAAGAAAATGAAAAATAGTTTTTAAAAAATGGCTCCTGTAAAATGCATTACAATGGCGGCATGATAGGGAACGTAACTGGAAAAGAATGAAGAATAAAATGCTGTTGTCGATTTTATCGTCTCTAAATCGTATCACTTTTCTAATTTTATGACATAATACATTGGTGAACGTGCTCTGAATGCAGTGGCGTGCTCGAGGGTGCGTCCTAATAATGGTAGTGCTCAAGTACCAAAGGCAGAGTTGCTTCAAGACTGGCAAGACGGGTAACAAAGAGCAAAGAAGAAAAAAAAAGGGCTACAAAGAGTGGGTACTCCTCCCCTCTATCTATTATTTACTTATTTTCCCCGTGGGCTCAGGTGGTGTGCGCCTTTAATAGTGACATCAATGGAGCCTACACGCCCGGCAACGAGCATTTTATTGGCAGAATTAAGAGTCTTACGATGGCTTACACTTTAATTAAGAGCTGCCTTCTTATTTAACAACGGATTTAATACGTCTAGCTGATCAACTCAGATTTACTTTGACTCCGAAAATAACGATTTTTCAATTATCTTTCGTCCAGTATTATATCTATATATATTTTGTCATGTACTATACTATGTGGTACACAATTTATAGCAAATTTGCAAAAGAAAATTGTAACTGTCGGTAATGCAGTTTTCTACCTTGGAATTTTTTTGCTCGAATTAGGAAAAAAATAGCAGTGGCATGCAGTTTAAACTTCAAATAAGAAAATACTGTGAAAATATTTAAATTACCTTCTATATTTTTCGAGAAAAAAGGTTGAATAAGATGTCGGTAATTCAGAAACTGAACTGAAAATTTCAAATTCAGGGGAAGATCGTAAGTTTTGGAGTCAAATAAGTAAATAATACAAAAAATTTATAAATGCCGATTATAGATTTCGAAAAACGAGATAAGAGGTTTTGATGTCGGTAATTCAGAAATCTAATTTCAAATTTAATGATCCAATTCGGAGAAAATTACTTGTGACATTTAGCTTGGAACTCTAATGATTGAAGAAAACGAAAAATTTTAAAATACCGTTTATAGATATTCAGAAACGAGGTAGAAAGGCAAAGTGTCGGTTATGAAGAAATCTCTCTTGAAAATAATTTGTCGAATTCGGAAAAAAATAGTAGAGGCATGCAGTTTAAACCTCAAGTGAAAAAATGTTGTGGAAATAATCAAATTATCTTCTACAGTTTTTAAGAAAAAAGGTAGAAAGTGGTGTCGGTAATTCAGAAACCTAACGGAAAGTTTCAAATTGAGGGGAAGATTAGAAGATTGGAATTCCAATAAGTGAATAATATAAAAACGTCGTAAATACCGTTTATGAATTTTGAAAAACGAGATCAGAGGTCTTGATGTCGGTAATTCAGAAATCTAATTCAAAATTTCATAGCCAAATTACAAGGAAATTACTTGTGGCTTTTAGCTAGGAATTTAATAAGGGAATAATAAAAATATTCTTTAAAATACCGACTA
Source organism: Leptopilina clavipes (assembly GCA_001855655.1). NCBI lineage: Eukaryota > Metazoa > Arthropoda > Insecta > Hymenoptera > Figitidae > Leptopilina > Leptopilina clavipes. The sequence goes on from JUFY01013634.1 coordinate 45,171, forward strand.
TATTTTTTGACAAAGAAGATAGAATAGTGAGTCGGTAAGTAGGGAATCTAATTTAAAACGTAATTGTTAAATTCGGGAATAAATTGTTGCGGTTAACAGCTAAAACTGAAATATATAAATGCTGCCAAGAAGATAAAAATACCGTCCACATTTTTGAAATATAAGGTACGGCAATAAGTCGGTAATTCAGAAATCTGAATAATGGTCAAGAAGTCGATAATATAGAAATTTAATTAAACATAATCGAATTCAAAAATTGTTAGTTGTGGCATTTAGTTTTATACTCAACCAAGTAAATACCATCAGAATCTTGAAAATTCCGTCTATATTTTTCAAGATAAATGGCAGAATAAATTATAAATTGTCGGTAAATTAGAAATCTAGTTCAAAATTTCATACTAATATAAAAAATTTCTACAAGTATTTAGTTTCGAACTCAATAAAAATTATAATAAATCATTTAAAATTGATTTTTTCGTACTCACTCATCGTGACTGTCATCAGAAATAAAGTTTGCTTACCTGCAACAAAAGAAACAAGAAAATCATTAGCAAACAGTAATAATAATAAAAAATACAAATAGTAGGGTAAAACAATAAAAACTATCTATTTTCAAACAAAACGAACTGAAAATAAACAGAAAAAAAAAACTCTCACGAAAGACCTGGTAATATGACACAGATAAGCAAAAAAAAAAAAAGATTTCCCGATAAAATGAAGACCATGAAAACAAATGATTTTTTCCCTTCATTTTTTTTAGCGTTTGATTGGTAAATGATGAGATGGAGAAAAAAATCGATGCCAGTGCATAAAAGTAAGTCTATAAACAAATTTTGACGTGACTGCGAGAAAAACGATCATTCTGCAATCACGAAACCATTTTACGACTCGTTTTACTACAAGAACATAAAGTTTGGAAGTTGGAAGAGTTCGTGCTGGTGGCAAACGTTCACCTCAATGTAATATTGGTATTTCGTTAAAACCTGGGCGAGAAGAATCAACACGACTCGAATAAGAGAGAGAGAGAGAGAGAGAAAGAGAGGTGGGGGGAGAGAATCTTCGTCTGAAAGTCAGTAATAAATCCTGAAAGTGCATAAGCTAATAAGATATCAGATTATATTTTCTCCTGGGCGTGCGCTCTCGCGCGCACTGTATACACTGAGAAATTGTTGGGAGAGTTAAGCTTGTAGCCGCGTTTCTTAAGTAAAACAAACGTTCTTAAATTTCCACTGACAGGCAGTTAATTATTTTGCGCGTCTCGGGGAAACGCGATATCTTTCATCACTTTCAAGGTGCGTGGAAAATTCTCAAGTCAGTGTTTGTCTGTTCTCTCTCTCACTCTCTCTGACAAAACTTCAAAAGAATTCTCAGATTCTTCTCTTCCGACATCCAACATAAGAAATTATATTCTCCCTTTTCATTCGCCCAAAAGAGAAAAAAAATATATATATATATCGGTGAATAACGTACATTAAGGGCATGTCAAAGTGGTTGCGATTTTTCTATTGAGCTGCAATGAAAAAATCGCAACGACTTTCACATGCCCTTAAAGTTTATCACTTTTTTCCTCTTCTTGTGACAATAAGTCTTAATATTTTGTCTGTTCTTTTATTTATAATTTTAAACGATGATTGTTTGTAACTCTTACTGCGACATACAAAGATTTTTAAATTTACCGCCATTGTTTAGATTTGCGTCTCGATTTCAAAGATTCATAACCTAAAAATTTTACTATTTATTTTTTCCTGAGTTTTCGATTATCAATTTCGATTATTAATTTCGTGAAGTACGACATTCATAACCTAAAAATTTTACTATTTAATGAAATTTTGTTTATAGGTTATGTTCAAATTTTGTAATTATTTTATATTGGTAGCACTGCTGAACCTTGTATTAATGCGGCAAATTATTAAAAATAAGTAAATTATAAAAATAACAATACAATTAATTTTTTTGTTTTTGAAAATATTAAAATTTTTCCGCGAATTAATTTATAATTTTTCTATTAAGAAAGTCATTTTATTACAGAGTTTTTTTAAATTTACCGCTTTTGCTCGACAATCTCGAGAGAAGATTTTGTCGAAACAAGTGCGTCGTAAAGACACAACGCTGCGACAAAATGATGAACCCAACTCACCCGCATCAATTTCGCTATGTAAATAAAGTCCTGATTATTAAATCCAACGATGAATAGACCCAGATTTGAAGAAAACACTTTTATTAAACCACTAAACAATCGTCTACTTATTTTGTGGTACATATTCTTTTCGACACTATACCACGAGAACAAACTATGATTTTTATAGCGAGAATCAATACGCACGCACTTTTACGACTGTTTTTACGACACCACACGCACCCTCGTGACTCACATGTAGCGGCTTCCGAATTTAGACTGAGTCTGCGCGCAATCATCGATCTTGGCGTCATAGATGGCTCTGACTCACGCGCCGAAAAGATGTCACCACCGAAAGGGCGCGGGAATTTTCAAATTCATGATAGTTATTCTTCCTCTATTTACTATTTAGTGACGTAGTGTGATAAAAGTAGTGTCGTTACTCATTATGTTGCTAAATAGAGAAATAATACAAATAGTAACTAATATATTTAATTATTTAATTAATTAATTATTTAATTAATTATTTAATTAATTTATTATTTCGTTAATTATTTAATTAATTTATTATTTCATTAATTATTTAATTAATTTATTATTTCATTAATTTATTATCTAGTTAATTTAATTATTTTTTAATTAAATAATTAATTAATAATTATTTAACTATTAATACTGTCACAAATTACTTTCTCACAATATAGTAAAAAAAGTGAATAGTAATATAGTATAAAATTGAATTAAAAATAAGAAATAAACATTCACCTTGAAGTGTCATTGTAATAAAATAAACCCAGTATCGTGCTGAGTGTATTTCGAAAATATCAAAGTTGTGAAAAATAAAAGCATCTTGTCAGTGAAATTGTATATATATCTATATACATTTAGCAGGAATGTAGAGAATAATATAAAGATTTTTTTCAACCCCCCCTCTTCTGTGTTTTCTTTCTGTTGAAGAGAATGGTGGCGTCTCTCGACTAAAGAGAGCGAAAGAGAGAAAAGAGAGTGAGTGGTGTGGCTGAGGAGCAATTCTATAATTTTTCCTTCCGTTTCTGGTCCGCGCTCCTTTATTTTAATTTCGACCTTTACGTGCATACGCTTAGCAGAGCAAAAACCGCGCATGAATGCTTATTTGTAGCCATAGTTGTGCCTGTTGTGTGTATCTCCCTCTCTCTCTCTCTCTCTCTCACTCTCCCCGTTGTTTCTGCACTTTTATACATCAGGAAAAGTAGCCCCCGGCGATTAAAAAGTTTCATTAACGCTGGCGTCAGTCTTTCTCTGTCCGCGGAAATAGAATGCATTTGCCGTTTATACCACGCAACACTGTCCGGTCAATTTCATCCTGGCGCCATGAATATTTTTTTTCCTTCTCTTTTTTTTTTGGTTCTTTTTATTCTGTTACCTATCCCCGAAAAACTCGCAGTCGATCGCGAGAGTGAGTATAACCATACTCTATATTGCGTGCCATGCAGACTTGTTGTTGTTACTCTTGTGAAGAGAGAGAGAGAGAGAGAGAGAGAACGGAAAAAAATTTAGTGCCAAACTCAGGGGTGGATTTTAGCTGAAGCCCTTGGGCAGTAATCAGTAGCGTTTCGCAACGACGACTGGCAGGTAATTTAATTCAAAGAATAAAAAAATTTTTTTTTTTTTTCAAGGGCATCAACCATAAATGGAAGGGTGTAATTGAAATATTTTGTTCCAAAATTGATTAGATATTGGGGTTCCATATACAAAGGGAACTTTACTCCCGAGGCATCTTGTCGGTATTTTACTGACAGTAATGAAGGAAAACTTTTTCCGACAAGTTCATCTTCATTGTATGCCTCTTTTTTTCCTTTTGGCAAAATAAAACAGAAAAAAGAAATTCGATAGCGAAAAAATTATTTTCATACATGTTTCTGAAGTTTATGTAAACTTTTTTACGAGCATAGTTAGATGAGCTAATTTGAAAATAACGAACAAGCATTTTAGTTTACTTTCAAACAACAATATTGCTGTATATGTTAAAAACGTTGGTCAATGTTTTTTTTTGGTCAAAAAAACTACAAAAAAATTTTTTTGAACCCTCCATAAAAAAGAAATTCGATAGCGAAAAAATTATTATATATTTATATATTTATATATTATATATTTATATATTATTATATATTTTGAATACTATTTTTTGAATAACAGACAATGGAATTTTTCATTAATGAAACATTCAATCTATATGTAAAATTTTTTTTTAAAATTCTATCTAGATTTCAATCGTGACATATGTCAAATTTCTGCATTTTACACGTTATACGTGCCGAGTACAC